>CM038220.1:16435045-16670694 GCA_021442155.1 Cymbidium sinense | reverse complement strand
CCCCTACCCAAATGAGTTATCTATTACACCCCTTTCATCTCCTCAATGGACCCTCTATGTTGATGGAGCTTCAGGAAATGTTGTTGCCGGAGTAGGAATCTTACTTATCCCCCCCCAACAGGACTCCTTAGAGTATGAACTTCGCTTAAAATTTTTTGCAACTAATAATATGGCTGAATATAAGGCTTTTATTGTAGGGTTAAGATTTATCATCAATTGTGAAGCTCAAAACTTAATGATCTACACTAACTCTCATCTTGTCGCCCCCCAAGTTGAGGGAGACTTTAATGCTCATAATCCCCAGCTAGCATAATATCTCACTTGGTGCAATCACTTCTTGCCCACATCAAAACACATCAAATCATTCACATACTTCGAGAGAAGAACACTCAAGCTGATGCTCTCACTAAGCTCGTTATCTCTACTATTGGAGATCTATTTAAGAGAATGTGTGTTGAGGAAATATATTTTCCTAGTATCCAAGGGTCATGGGTAATACAAGCAATTAATGAGACGAATGAACCTTCGTGGATGGACCCCATCCTATCCTTTATACAAAAAGGGACCCTTCCTGAAGAACCAACTACTGCAACTCATCTCCAAAGACAAGAAGCAAACTTTATTATTATTGGAGGTGAACTACATAAACGAGCTTTTTCTAGGTCATACCTTAAATGCCTCTCACCATCAAAGGCCGATTATGCATTAAGAGAGTTCACTTTGGAATATGTGGAGAACACCTAGGAGGAAGGGCGCTAGCCCTTAAAATTCATGAGGCATGGGTTCTATTGGCCTACGATGAGGCAAGATGCCTTGAATTTCATAAAAAAATGTGTGAGTTGTCAATTGCACTCTAACCTCTCTCATACACCACTTACAGAGTTCTCACCCCTTCAAAGCCCATGACTTTTTGCTTAATGGGGATTTGATATCATGGGACCCTTTCCAGTAGCATCAAGGTAATGAAAGTTTTTCATTTTAACTGTCGACTACTTCACTAAATGGGTGGAGGCTGAACCACACGCTAAAATTACGGAGGCAAATGCAAAATAATTTATTTGTAAGAATATAATATGTCAATTCAATTAACCTGTAAAGATCATCACTGATAATAGAACCCAATTTACTGAAAAAGTCTTTACAACTTTTTGGAAAGATCTTCACATTCAACCATCGTATACGACCTAGCCCATCCTCAAACTAATGGAGTGACCTGACTACCAAGTGACGTGTGAGGTTATTATACCAGTAGATATCATAAATCTAAGAGTTCATTCATTCAATCATAATAGTAATGAAGAAAAACTTCGATAAAACTTGAACCTACTCCTCGAAACTCATGACATGGCCCTACTTCAAACTACTTCCTACAACTAAAGAGTAGCTCGTCACTTCAATAGAAGAGTGAAACCCCGTCCCATTCTGTCGATGACTTGGTCCTGCAAAGTCTTGAAGCTACTAAGAAAGGCCCTCAACACAATAAGCTCTCACCTCTTTGGGATGGCCCTTATGTGGTTACAACTATGGTTAAGCCATGAACATTTAAACTCAAGGATCCAAAGAGAAAAACCTTGCCTCGAATATGGAACATAGAGAATCTCCAAAACTATTATCAGTGATTCTTACTGCATAAATATTACATTTATTTTATCTTATTTGTCATTTCCTCTTCACCCCATATCTTTGTTAAGTTATCTTATGATAATATTGTATCACTGATCTTATCAAAGTAATAAGTTTATGGCTTTTTCTTTCAAGCTTATTGCACATAAATAATCTTCTTCATTTAATCCTCCCACTTGAGAAATGCACAACTCACATTGTGTCTCAGTCAAGGCATAATTAATCCCAAGGGGATTTGATCGGACCTCTTCCATACACGTAAGAAGTTAAGTAACACTTTGACTAATTCCTAGGATAGGTCAAAAAGTCATTGGTAGAGATCCCATGACTTCTTCCATACATGTAAGAAGTTAAGTAACACTTTGACTAATACCTAGGATAGGTCAAAAAATCCTTGGTGGACATCTCACGACCTATTCCATACAGGTAAGACATCAAATAATATTTTAACTAATACCTAGGATAGGTCAAAAAAATTCTTGGTGGACTTCCCATGACTTCTTCCATACAAGTTAGTGTCATCAAATAATATTCTAACCAATCACCTCGGATAGATAAAAAATAAGAGTGCAAATCACCCAAAACATTTTAGTTTACTAATGTCATTAATAGGTTTAATATGATGATATAAGAAACAATTAAAATTTTGGATACAAGAGAAATAAAAAATTAAAAGGGAAAGAAATGAATCCTCAAGTGATGCTGCATGATATCAACATCTTCCTCACCACTGGAAGATGCTCCCTTAAACTCACTTTCAACCCCTTCATCTCTTGAATCTGGCGAAGAGTCTTAAGATACTTGGCTGGGAGACAGATTCTCAATACTAGCCCTAATTTTGTGATGTACTAAGTGAATTCCTTTTAAGAATCCTCAAATAAAGCCTTCCTCTAAATATTAGCACTCCAAGTCCCTCACTTCAACATCAAAAATATGATTATGATCTTCTTGGATATGATCCTCGATAGCATCACGATAAGTTAGGGAGTTCTTAAAGTCTTCCACTGCCTTCAAATATATGACATTTACTTCTGCTTCTGACATAATAAGCTCCTTCTCAAAAAGATAATCCTGTAATACTTTCTTCTCTAGTTCAAGAGCCTTCTTCTCTACTGCAAATACCAAGTGTCTTTTCTCTTTCAAGCAAGTCTCTGCCCTCACCTCAATCAGCTCATCATGAGTATGCTCCACCTCCTAACGCTGGAAAGAAGGAGAAGTTGACATGTTCACCAGCTCAGTTCTACACCCAATTAGTTGATCCTCCAGAGCTGTCACTTCTTTGGCCTTAGCACTCATCCTTCGCTTGTACTCATCTTGCAAGTATTTTACCTTCACAATTTTAGTATTCCACTCATCTAGAGTGACACCCAAATGAGCCATAAGCCCTAATATTTGGGTTACCTATAATAAAAAAATCATAAATATTACACAAAAAAGAGAATGAGAGAAGAAAAAAAAGAGAAAGAGAAGATAGCATACTAATTGCTCGTTGATGCTCAGTGCATAAGTGCTTTAACATCTCTTCAGGAATATGCGACTTCAAGAGATGAATGCCCCTATTATGAGTTGAGATAGCTAAACTCTCATAGGCCAACTGGGGGAGAACATCTTCTCCACAACCTCAACAATTATTTGACATAATTACTCCAGCACATGTCTTCTTTTTTTTTAAAGAAGAAGCATTGTTGTCACCATGACTTTGAAATGAGCTTCTTGAAAGAATTCTGTGAATATGAAGAGACCTTTCATTACCTTTACTTGATCTCTTCAGTAGAAGAGCATGAGATCTTCCTGCCTGAATGGAAAGGCCAACCTTGAATATTCTATCTTCAATTATATAGTTTCCAATGTGACATAACTCATGCTGCAAGCTTCCTACATCAAGAACATTGAGAGTTGTTAGAATTTCATTTTTTTCAATCGTAATGGATCGGGAAGGTCGTTCAATCTTCCCCATCTCTCAGGGAGACCCACTCATTTTCACAAAAAAGAACCCATTAGACCAACTTCTAGACGGATCCCGTGCTAAAAATTCTATCCAATTTTGTATACCTCGATATAAACCATGTTCTGAGCATCACACATGAACCTATACATTGTGTATAAGTACTTGATGTTCAAAGTCACACTACGCTCTCTAAAGAACATGGTCAAACCAACAATGATCACTAGAGCTCGAAATGAAAATTGTGACAAAGCTGCACCGTATATTTTAAAAACCTCAATCAATTAGGGAGCCAAAGGGAATCGCAATCCCGTACAAAAAATCTCCTCAAAAATAGTAATATATCCTTCTGGAGAAAATCATGCCCAATCATACTTTTTGGCAACAAGAGCCACCAACTCATTTAGGAAATAAAATTTCCAACGGAGCACCATTAAACTGTTAACATTGATAGTGGATGATATTTCATCTGTAGCTGTCATGTTATTAGTTTTCTTCTCATCATCATTCTATGAAAATGTATAATAAATATGAAACAAAAAAGAGGACAGAAAGACAAAGGTCTGTGAAATGTGTGAAGTAACTCACTTACCTCAATACTTGGGTACATCCTTTCCTAACTTTGTTGCTCACGGATAGTTTTGGATATAATCTTTTGCCTACGATCTGACAAAAAATATATGCATATGTATGAGTTTACGAAAGAAGTTATTTCTCTCTAATGATACTCTGAAATTACCTGCTATATTTTTTGAGTTTTTTGAGGAATAGTTCCAAATCGATGCTTCCCCACCACCTTAGCAGTTGTCAACTGCTGAGCCATCCATTGGAGTTTCAAGAAAATCAATTTCCTACAAGAAAAAGTAGAAAATGCAGGCCTTGATCGCCTCCAAACCCGATTGGTCTGACGATGACAATTGATGCCTCTCTCGAGGAAAAATCGGAGCCTCACCGTATGAACTACTGGCCTTGATCACCTCCAAACCTGATCGATCTGAAGAGAAAAGTTGACGCCTCTCTCGAGGGAAAATTGGAGTCTCGCCGTATGAACATGGATCTTGATCGCCTCCAAACCTGATCGATCTGATGAAAATAGTTGATACCTCTATCGAGGGAAAATCGGAGCCTCGTCGTATGAACTACAGGCCTTGATCACCTCCAAACCCAGTCGGTCCAATGAAGACAGTTGACGCCACTCTCGAGAGAAAATCAAAGCCTCACCGTATGAACTACGGGTCTTAATCAACAAAGCAAATAACCTTCTTTTCAGAAGAAAGTTAGGACCTTGCTGACAAAAGAAAAAAATTTACTACCCTTAGCCCCTGAACTTCTGCTGGATAATTTCTCATCCAATGTAGAACAACATTCGAGCATGTGGGAGAAAATTATGTCTACTTACTTGACCCAAAGGGGGTTTATAGATCCACAATAGGGGCAAAAAGGGAATAAATTTTGGAAAGAAATTTGGAAATATTTAAATAGATTTTGAAATTTCTGCACTCAAATATATCTTTCCTTTTATAAAATTGAAAAAAGGAAGAAAATAAAAAAATCGAGAAAATATCAAAAATAAAAAATAAAAAAACCTAAAATTTCATCATTTTGCTCACGGTGTGCGTTTCATCGTTAGTCATGGCCTTCGCCCATGAGCGTCGGTGTAGCGCCACGACCTTGCATGCGCTCGTGGCTTGTGCTCCCGCGGCCCTTCACGCCCGCTTCCGTGATCATAGACTTGTGCACCAATGAAAATCTATTCTCTCAAACTATATCTAACGGAAAGGATAATGAACCTATAAATTTCATTAATATTGAAGAAGTTGTTATTTTCAATTATTTAACATATAATTTTGAATGATAGAGATGATCTCATCCAAAAATAGGGGACAACTGATATGTCAAACTATACTAGTTAAGAAGCGAATCTTGATATCTAAAGCAATCGATTAGTCGACTAGCCGCATCAAGCACTTAAAATATCATTGAAAATTTTGGGATATCAGTCGGATCCATAAATAGCTATTAAATATGAAGTGTTTATAGTCAAATCGAGCATCTCAACAAGCCTGATCTAACAAGCCTATGATCTCGTAATTCTGACTTCATTTGTGCATTCAAATACTTAAAATACATCAGATGATCGTAGGAATCATTTTGAGTCGTCCAATGGAATGGTTTGGATTTTGCTTGTATTTACAAAAATGTCACTCCCTTAATCTATAAATAGCCCCTCATTCTTCACATGAGGGGAACTAAAGAGAGGAGACTGAGAGTGGCTTAATCAACCATAGCCATCACCCGTCATCGCGACCGTACCGCCACCAACTGCCGTCGGCCGGCAAACCATCGCTGCGCTGCCGGGATAGTCCGCCACCATTTGTCGATCAAATGCCCGCCCTTGCCGACCACCACTGGTCCTCAAATCGCCGCCACCAGTCACCACGCGGCCACCCGCCGACAAGGCCATCTTTACGTAGTTTTCATCATATCATCAGACTACCACCTCAAGCAAGGCATTCGCCATTCATCCAGCGAAACTTGTCACATAACTTATTCTTATAAACTATCCTTCTCCTACTTTGGAGAAAGGGTAACAATTGTAACAAAAGCTGATATAGTGAAATTATTTCAAAGTTGGCTAGGCCTCGTGATTTTTCCCTTTTTTGGGTTTTCTACGTAAAAATTTTGATGTATCTCAATCTTTTTTGCTGTGTGTGCAAAACTTTTGTGCAATACTAAAATATTGAATTCTCCTACTCTACTGACCCGAATCTTCCTACACATAACAATACTTTTTACATGATTAGGTAGGATTTTGAGCTCAACACCAAAATAGCTTAACGATAATATGAACCAAGCTAGTAGATCTTTATTGATAGCTCAATGGTCACCATTATCATCAATGAATGCTTTCTTTAAAGGCTAAGTAAAATGATGGCATCCATCATGATTTGGACATAATTCTAGCAATTTATCAAAATCTTCTAGTAAATATGAGCTATCAAAACGATAATATTTTCTTGGAATGGAGTTAGACATCATTCTTTATGATGAATAATTCAATGTACAACACATTAGTTGTATTGAATTGATTGATTAAACTCATCCTTATTATGATCTATCTCAATATATTTAAAAACAACTATATTTTTTTGTTAAGTTTTCCAACTTAGAATTGATTCATTTGAAAGAAGGGTTAATAGAACAATCCTTATGGTTAATTGCAGTTATATTTAGATGAATTGCCTTGAGTTACTAATTCACTTGTGCATATGTTGTGACCACGCCTTTAATAGCTGCATTAATGATTTCACCTATTTCTTTTTAAGAAAAATCTCATGAAGATACTTTCTATGGTTAATTTGACTACGTGAAATTTTTTTCTTGCCAATTAGAAAATATGTACTTTGATAGTAATTTTTTCAATCTTTTTAAATAATTTATTTTACTGCTAATTGAATTAATTCTTCTACTGTTTATAAACAATCTATCTGTACTAAAAAAAATTGTTTAGATTATCCTGATATTTAGAAAAAAATTTAAAAATAGATTTTATTTTATTTTAATTGTGTTCAGTTCTACCTTCAAGGTGTGATCTGAATTAATTCTTCATGATTTTAAACATCAATTTTAGCTATTTTTAAAATTGTTTAGAATGAAAATATTCACATAGGATATATTTTTTACACTTTGTTTTATTTTTTTGACAGCAATAATATGTTGATAAAATTATTTTGGTGAATTTTATTTAATCTATCAAATAGACTTTAGAAAATTTATTTAAAGTGCCTAAAAGTCCCTAAAATTATTGTTTGTCTAGAATTATAGTTCAAAATTGATTTGAAAATTCAATACTTCTATTGATAGGAACAATAAAAATATGTGACATGTTATTCCCCAAAAATCTTATTTCTTATTAAAATAATTTTATTTTGGAGCAAAAAAGGTAAATTCATTTTATTGGATTAACCATTTAAAAGTTTTAAGATTGTGGAGATTAAAAATGTAAGGACACCATACTAATCTTCGGGATTCTTATTTATGTGATCAAATATGGTATCGAGGAATAATATACTATCCCTAGAGGAAGAGATATCACCCTATGATGATGAATCATTTAATAAGAACTTAGAAAACTAATGAGTCTACATGTAGTAGAGATTATTCTGCAACCTCACATGGATGAAGTAAGACATATTTTATTTTACTAAGGTTACAAGTTCCATAAAGGAGCAAATCCCTTAGTTAATTACATCTTGTAAGACTTGAATTTCTTAAGAAAACTCTCGATTAAAATAATCATCTATTATCTCCATAAATTTCCAAATTTATGTCAAGACTACAAAATATGAAAGTCAAATTAGAAAACTCAAATAAGAATAGTTCTTAATGGATTCCAAAGAAAGATAAGTAGGAAGCGCTCTTATATTGGGAGACTCATTAAGCACTTCAGTCTATCCTATAGTTAGGCTTTATATTTTTGAGACAGAGATTTATTTTAGTTTTGAGTTAACATTTCATTATAATGTTGAGGCTTAGGTCCTGACAACACAAGACTGTGGGAATGCCAAAGAGTTGAGGACTTATACCTGTAGCAAAGAAGAAATAAGTAGCGTTGAATCATAAAACTAAAGATAATTCAGCTCAAGCCAGAAGATCCCCCAATCTGACCAAGGAAAATTGAGATGTATGGGTTCACTTCTATTAAGAAAAATGAACCAATCCCACCACTTTTGGACTTACAAACCGCCTGAATGGGTTGCTAGTAGATACCATCTACGCTTCAAAATCATGTGGCTAGTTTTTGGTAATGCAAGATGACTAAGCTATTATGTATTACTACAAAATTTTAAGAAACTAGAATCACTCCTTAAGCCCTAAGATCATGACTGATATAATTAATACTTCTAAGTGATCCATTAAATTTTCTATTTAAATATTTTTTGGCGCAATTTATTTGATAAGGCTCGCAAATGTAATAATGTTTATAATGAGATGTATTTAGAAATAAGTTATTGAAGACTTTCCCAATAAGATGTTTATCCTCACTGGACAGATATTCTTTATGCGCAACATGAAAAGAGCCCAATTCAAGGAGGATGAGGGAATATATAATATGGTTCATAAGTTCTGCGAGTTTCTTGTTGATTTTAGTATTTTTACTAAGTCTTTAATTAAATAATATTATGAGTTGTATTATTTTGATTAGAGTTGATTAAATGTATCTGAATGGTCTCAAAAAATGCCATATCCCCTTCAAACTACACCCACCCATATGTTTTAGGGTGCCTTTTTTGCCCCGATGACCTTGGAGGATGAAAGTGTAAACCCTAGCTTTGCACGATACTTACATGTTGTACGATGATTGTAAGAAGCTGGGGAAAGTATTGTCAGTCGAGCGGCAATTTTTTACTTTTGTGAGGGAGATGCACACAAAGCCGATGGAAGGTTTGTAGACATGGATATTTGGAGATCGCTGCCATGAAGGGAATCTATTTTCCTCTGCCAAGCTATTCAAAGCCATGAGGCTATGGAAAGAAACCTTAACTTATGGAAATGGAGTAGGCTAAACAGAGAAGCAAAAAATGTCTAAATTTTTTGTGCATCAGGAAGCAAACCTATATCTTTTTGCTTATCGTGGTTGGTACAGAAGAATAGGGTACTATTTTTCTATGAAATGCTATTGCTGGTGATGCAATTTTGTTTTATGGTAAGGCAAATAGAAAGTGTTTTGTGATTGATGATGTCGCAAGTAACTGACAAAAGTTACATCTTTTACAAGTTTAAATTTTATCGTTGTTGCTCTCTAATTAATAGTTCTATTATTTTTGGTATTTCAACAAAAAAAAAAGGATTGAAACACTTTTCTCATCTAGAAAGAATGTTCATCTTAAAGCTTACTAACCTCTCTGATCAAATAAAAGGGATCCACTAATCAAAGTCTCTTAACAACCTGACATTGAAGCATTATGCAGTTGTTAGTTTGATTCCACCAGGTAGACTAGCGGTGATGGAACCAAGTGATTTTGATTTGATTTGTCACTCAAATCTCAATCATACTACAAAAATTAAACCAAGCATTATATGCGACAAATTTAGAGGACTTGAGATGCCCTTTAATTAAGAGTGCTCTATAAGCTATAGCTAACCATAGAATTTATTCTTATTGAAAACCTTAATTCTCTATGTATAACATAAATCTTGGATATGCCGAATTGTCACTTTAGGGTAATTTCTAGGAAAATAATAGTTTGCTATTGCAGACTCCTTGCTATTCAAAGTTTGATCATATGGACAACCAAATAAGTAGTCAAGATAATCTTAAAAGATATGAAAAAAATTCAAAATTTTGATCCTTTTAATAGAAATTCATCATGCAATTTGTAATCTATAGTCAATAAAATTTGTTTATCTTTCATACCAAGATAAATTCAATAGAAGCATTAACATACCAGATACTCAACATTTATTTTATCAAACTATGGTACTTTAAAGTTATAAAACTAGGTAATATATAAAAAAAAACCCATACATATTTTTTTAGTAACTTTATTCTCAATACCATAATGATTTTTAAGAATAAAAGAATATTGTGACACAAATGCAATCCAATTTGCTTGAAAGGCATTTCTTTTTTCTTTTTTCTTTTTTGGTTTGATGGTGGGTGGTTGTTGAATATAACTTAGGCTCTTATTCAAGAAGATAATAATTCTAATATAATAAGGCTAGCCATCATAAAACTTCTTATCATAAATGGAAATTGAATGATGTAAAAGATCGATGGATAATAGGCATTAGATGTTATCAGCCATTAAATGATGGTGTACAGGGAATATCAAATGCCAAATAATGGTGATGGTCTACTTAATCTTCCTCTTTATGCAATGTAAATTAGAGACCAATAATGTGATATTAATAATCATATCTCGTATAAGATGGGATCAACTGTGTGTGTCCGGTTGCGCTCGACCTTGGGCCAAGGGTTTTCTACTTCTCCTCAGTGCTTTCCTCTTTTTCCTCTGGCCTGCTGCCGCCGCTGTCCCTCCTCGACATTTTCTTTTTGTTTTCTCTTTGGCTTTCTGTGTGGTTCCGATCGATTCCGATATTGAAACTGAGGCCATTGTAGCTTGCGCTGTTATGCATTACTATTGATCATGGATTCAACTGTGGCTCCCCCGTGGGGGAATCCCTCCTTACCCCGTGCGGCTGCTTCAGGTAAGGACTCTCTTGGGAACGCTGGTGCTAATTCTACCATGGCTACTAAATTCTTTAGGGATATTCTTGTCAGTAAAGAGAATAACACAGGTGAGTCTTTCAATTTTGTTTCTACTACATTCCGGGGAGTACCCGTTGTTATGTGTTCCAATTTTGTGGTGGAAAAATTGGCTAAACCATATGAATTTGCTTTGGTTGGTAAATTTGCCCTTCGCCATCTGTCTATGGAGAATATCCGAAGTTTTTTTCATTCGCTTAAACTGACAGGAGTTTTTCGGTGGGATTGATTGATTCTAGGCATGTTTTGATTCAACTAGCTAACGATCTGGATTACTCTCATGTTTTTGCAAGACGTTCATATTTTGTTTTTAATTGCCAAATGCGGTTATTGAAATGGACCCCATTTTTTACATTAAGGAGGAATTTCTTATTGTTCCAGTTTGGTTGTCTATCCCTAACCTTCGGGTGCACTTCTTTAATCCCGAATTTCTATATGTGGTGGCTGGCCTGTTCGGTCGACCTCTCCAATTGGACCAAGCAACTGCTTCTAGCTCTAGACCTTATGTTGCTTGTGTCCTAGTGGAATTGGATATCACTAAAAAGTATTCTAAGGAAATTTTGATTGGATCAAAAAAATATGGTTATTTACAAAAAAAGTAGAGTTTGAAAACTTTCCTATATTTTGCTCACATTGTAAAATTCATGGACATGGATTTGTTGATTGTTTTGTAGCTCATCCGCATTCAAAGAATATCCCTATGGTCTCCAAAGCTGCCAAACCATTAAGGCCACTTTGAATGAAACATCACAGATATGGATACTAATATAACTGTCCCAATACTTGATAAAATGAGCCCCAAACTCATATTCACAACCCTGAACCCAAGATGGATATAGTTGAGCAACCCCCAATAGGCACAACACCTTTTAAGGATCATATTTCTCATGTTGGAAACTATTTACAAAACCAAAATATTGATATTAATGCTTCAAATACCAGCTCAGGATCTCCTCTTGTTACTGAGTCCCTTACTAATGCTAATATTCTTGCTCTTTCATCTCCAGTAGCTAAAGTTCATATGAATGGTAAGGTCAGGTTGGATGAGATGTAATATTTAGAGATAACTTCCACCCTTGACCTAGGGTTTTGTGTTCTGCCTAATTCTAACCTATCTTCTAATTCTTCTTCTAACTCAGATCAAAACCTAAAACCTAAGCTGCATCAAGTTATCAATAATGAGTTGGAAGGGGAGAATTGATCTCTCTACGCAACATAATTAATTGGATTTTCCTATCTGATGGGGAGGCTGTTGGTTTGGAAAATGATTTTCACATTATTTCTAAAAAAAAAAAACAAATCAAATAAATCTAGATTCCCTAACTTTTCCAGAGTTACTAAATCTGGCTCATCTCATCCCAAGTAATGGTATCTTTCTTGATCTGGAATGCGAGAGGGATAGGCTCCCTCTCTGTTCGTAATAGACTTAGCAATTTAGTTTGCATCCATAACATTTCTTTCCGCAATTTTGGAAACATTTATCCTTCCTTCCGATTCAATCTATTCCTAGAATGATTGGCTTTAGTAGTTTTCTGAACTCAGTAATAACTGGATCTTTGGAAAGTACTTTGCATTCCATATTAGGACCTTGAGGTCATGAAGGCTAAAATCTAATTCGCAATTGGTCCCGCTTTAGATCTTTATCTATGCCTCTGTAGGTATGGTAGAAGGAACCTTGGGAAGATGTTAATTTCTACCGGTTAATGCTCCTGGTTTGTGGGTGGGGATTTTAACATTATTTCTTCCTCGGTGGAAAGAAGGGGTGGAAATCCTCTAACCTTTATCTATGGAGGAATTTAATAATATGGCCCTTGATTGCCACTTGACCCATTTGGGCTTCATTGGCTCCCAATACACTTGGAATAATCATGAATGTGGCAAAGACTTGATAGGATTTTGTTTAAAGATCTATGGATCAACTCTTTCTAATAGCTCGGTTGAACACCTTAGTAGAACCCTATCATCATTCCCTTTGCTTATTTCATAAGGTTAATATGGAGTCCCCTCTTAGTATTCCTTTTTGATTTCAAAATATGTGGCTTGGATACTAGATTTAGAGGTGGTTGCCACTAACTGGGGAGATCCTCTTTATCCTGATGATTCTGTTTTGGCGATGAAGAGATTATGGGTCAAATTAAAAAGGCTTAAATAATTCCTTAAATGGTGGAACAAACATTGCTTCAAAAATCTTTTCACTAACATAAAAGAATTAGAACAAGAGGTCATATAGCTAGAAGAAGAGGTTATCCTAGATACCTATAAATCTATTTTATTAAATCAAGCTAAAGATAGATTAACAAGCTATCAAGACATGGAGGAAACTTACTAGAGGCAAAAGGCTTCTGCTAAAAAATTATTGGAGGGAGATAGGAACACCAAATATTTTCATGCTCTGCTTAATAAGAAATAGGCCTTAAATCACATTAAGAAAATTTAAAATACTAATAATTGATTTCGGATCTTATTGATTTGGGTGTTTCCATCTTCAATAACCTACTTAATAAAGAGGTGAACTATGAGGAATTAGCATGTCCTGAGGCTATCCCCAAAATCATCACCGAAGATAACATAATGCTTACATCCTTACCCTCTAAAGTTGAAATTACATCCACCCTTCAAGTATGAATACGATTATGTACTGATGGATTCACTCCACTTTTCTTTCAAAAAATGTTAGAATATTATCAAAGAAGATGTGGTTAAAGTCGCTCGGAATTTTGAGGAACATCCTCCCAAATTCTTCTAGTACTTCCATTGTTCTAATTTCTAAAATCAAAACCTCAAACTTTGGAATCAATTTAGACCTATAAGTCTATGTACATTTTACAAGCTCATATCAAGATCCTAGCCAAAGATTAGGTACTTAACTTCCTAAAATCATTTCCTAATCAAACCGGCTTTGTCAAAGGTCGATCTATCTCCTCGATAATTTATTGGCTCAAAAAATTATCCATGATTTAAACACAAAGTTTGATGTGGGAATCTTATTTTAAGTTAGATATCTAAATCCTACAATAATATTGGTTGGACTTTCTACAAAATTTTATATATTAGCCTTTTCATGCTCATTACACAATCAAGAATGGTATTGAAAACTCGCTTTTCTTTACTATTAATGGCAAGGTTCATATTTTTTTTCTTCATCCCATGGTATGTGGGGATCCCCTTTCTCCAGCCCCTTTCATTATCGCAGTGGAATATCTTTCTCGAAATCTTGAACTTATGTTTATCAAAATGCCTAACATGTGCTACAAGACTAGGGGTGATTTTCCTATCTCTCACCTATACTTTGCGGATGATTTCATTATTTTCTACAATGGGTCTACCACATTAAGAAATTGTATAAGTTTCTTATTCATTTTGAAGGGTGAGTGGTTTAAAAATTAATCGATAAAAGTGGCTTTAATACAAGAATTGATTCCTATTCCTAGGATTAATATTATGAGTATCACGCTTTGCCCAATATACCTCCTATTAACACTAATTTTATACTGGTGCTAAGAGATCTTTCCATTTTGATGAGGTGATTCAAAAATCATATAAAATTTTTCCTCTGGTTCCAATCTTCTTTCTTGAGATTCCTGATTAAAAGTATTCTCCGCTCTCTATCTCTGATTCCACATTGTCCCTAGCACTTCTATCAAAGATTAATTGGTTGTTCAATAAATTTTCTAGGGTTCTACTTCATCATCCAAAAACTCATTAAGTTGGTACAACTATTGTACTTTGAATGAAGGTGGATTAGGTAAAACCTTACAAGATTCTATTAAATGTTTTCCTATAAAATGTGGTGGAACCTAGGAGTAATCAGCTTCTAGTCTAAATTTATCCTTGTTAAATACTATATAATCACCCCTCATTTGCATTTTCAAAATGGGAGATTCTCCTGTGTGGAGAAGACTTTGTAACATCTGTGAAGAGCTTATCTCTGGGGTGAATTCTTCATCCTTTTTGGCAAGATAATTGGTTGTTTGGGTTCTATTGACTTTTACTCAACACCCACTCTATTGAGATCAAAATTAGCCATTTCATTACTGTAATTTTTGGAATATAAAAGGTTCTATGTCCCAAATTTTATCATAAAATCTGAATATTAATCTTACAACTAGTAAAATGGATCAAATTATTCAACACCATCCATTGATTATGTTTTTAAGGATGTAAGCTATTAGATTCAAACATCAAGAATCTCTAATCTTCCCCAAAATGAGTAATTTTATTCTGCTTCCTTTTTCATTTTGCATTCTTAAATAATACATTCCTTGGATGCCATTCTCCTTAAAAAAGGCTTTCATCTTCCTTTTACGTGTCAATGTTGCTTTTACATAGAAACAGACCATGTCTTGTTAATGGCCCCATCTGGCTAAAGTTTGCAGGTATGATATTTAATACTTTGTTGTGATGGATCCATTATCGCGCCTTTTAATTTCATTATGCCTCAAAGGTCATGTCAAATGTGTTCTTGCTATTACTCTATTGTGGTATATCTTGGAAAGAAATGATGCTAAACACAATGATATTCCATGAATTTTCATTACATTATTGCTAAAACCAAAGGTAAAATTACCTTTACAATGCTAAACTTCTTCATCCTGAGTTTCAAAGATGTTAAGCATCTAGCTATTACTTTGGGATTCCTCTCTCCATCAAATGAAATTGATTATATCTAAAACTATATATTATTAAACCTCAAAATCATATTATGGTTAATACCGATGGATCTCTATTAAGTAAATGATGTGGGAGGTATTTTAAGAGACTTTAAAATGATATCACGCTTTTTCTATTCCTTTAATACCCTCTTCTGTTCTTTTTACTGAACTTTATGGCCTACATTATGGGATATTACTATGCATTCAGAAATACTTCTAGAAAATCTAGTTTGAAATTGATGCTCTCTCAATTTATTAAACTAGCTCTTGGTATTGGGGTTCTACTATACTATCAACCAACAAGAAGGCTTCTTTTCTCTTGATTATCATATCTCATATTTATCAAGAATTTTTTTTGTGGATTTTCTGCAAATTTGGATGCAAAGTCCTCTATGGTTAATATTTTTTTTTGTGATAATATCCCCCTTTATTAAAGTGGTTGGTTAATTTAGATAAATGGTTTACCTTATGTTAGAATTTGTGTTTTCTTATTTTTGTATTTTTGCTATATCTTCAGGAGGAGGTTTTCCATCTCTTTTTATTATACTCATTATTTCGTTTTCTTGATTTAGGGCTTTATGTGAATGTTGTTAAGGAGAACTTATAAATGGTTTTGGATGAAAATTTTATCATTCTATGTTGTGTTTTACTAAACCGGCTTATGAAGTCTTAGAATGTTTCTCTAATTTTAGATAATCCCGCTACAATGTTTGTATTATACTTTTAACATCATGGTATTTGTTTCCTATCCATTCTTAATTGTTTTCGCGGTGGTTTCGTGTGTTTTCCATGAATTAGCTCTCCTTTGGATTATGGTGGACGTTTGATGTCATTGTGTTATTCTATGATGTTGTGGTTGTAATGATTTTGCTAAACTATTGGTTCCTTGGCTCGAGTTTCAAATTTTTATATTGCTCTATTGCCTTTTCATTTTTCTATTTGTGTTAAGTTCATATGGATCCCATGGTAAATTTTATTGATAGAGGTATTTATGTCTCTTGGTGTTGTATATGCTTTCTGTGGATTGGGATTTTCTCGCATGTGTGGATTATTTTTATGTTGTTTCTATATGAAATGGGCTGATGGTGGATTTACATTTTGTATTTCCATCGGGGAGTTCTATATGTCTATCTTTGGTTTGGTATATGATGGCTGCCTGTTGATTTGTGTCATCTCACCTTTCTTCTTCCTTAAGCTGGTATGCTATGATCTCTTAAATCTAAATATAAGTGGTGGTTCTGAAAAAAGAAGGTGTTTTTGGCTTCATTCAATGGAATTTAATATTTTCCTGTTTATTGTTCATATCATGTTGTTGAGCTATATGATTTTCCTTAGATAGACTTGTCTCTGTTTGTTTTATGGTAATACTCTTATTTATGGTAGTAGAATATGTGTGGATTGCATATATGTATGGGTGCCTAAATTATATTATTTATAATATCCCCTTTTTTAATCTTATGTTTTCCCATTATAATTAACTGATTTTATTTAACTAGCATCCAAGTTTGTTTTGTTTTTTTCTCTTAATCTGTTCTAGTAGGCATTTTCTCTTGGATGCAAAATCTCATCAACTCCCCCTACTGACATTGGCGGACATATGGTTGGTGCCTAGGTTTTTTTTCTCTTTATATGGGCTATTGTATTTGCTTTTGTTGTGTGAGTTTTGTATTTATATAGGGGTTTTACTCTTTAGGCTGATTGTAGCTCTTTGAGCGGTAGACTCAGAGTTTAACCCCTTTTTTATGGATCTTGTAACCCCTTTTCTTATGAGCAATATATTCCCCTATATAGGGTTCCCCAAAAAAAAGTATAAGATGGGATTGGAAGAATTTAGAAAATGATTGACTATGTAGGATATTCGACAAAGGTTGATGGTCTGCTCAATTGTTGTTTTTATTAGAAGGATGACTATTAACAATAAAATTTATGGTTGAAGATCAGTGGTTGACCAGAAAGGTAGGCATTAAACATAGTAGCTAATATACATCTAATAGTGGTGAGTGTTGTATCTATGATCGTAAATTAAGAACATCAAATGTTGCATAATGATCGGTGATCTATTATATGAATTTCTTTTAAGATGGGTGCTTAGAGACTACCAAGATGAACCTTAACAACTTATGTTAGTTGAGCACAAGAAGGTGTCAAACTACAGCCAACTAGGAATATTAGTTGTCAAGTGAAGGATCCATTTATTCATTCTTATAAAAGCAGATACTAACTATCAAAAAATTTAGGATCGTACATCGAAGGATGATATATGTTAGACAATAGCAAACATTGACTAAAAATCTACTAAGAGCATTAGATGTTAAAATGACGATCGAATTAAAAATGTCAAATGTTGGGTGATACTATGGTTATTAAATTGTTCACTTATTAGGAAGACCAATGAATTGTTCTCTTATAAGTGGGAAGACCAACAACCAATAACATGGGATTCTTATTCTCCAATAAACATTAAACAATGGCAAGCATTAAATAATAATGAAACGTCGAGTGCCAAGTGAGAATTAATGGTCTACTTAGTTGTTCTCCTTTTACAAGGGTATAATTAGAAAGATTAGCAAGATGGGTATCAATATTAATGGCTAATAAACATTAGGCATTGACAAAAGCATAACAAGGTTGATTGGGTAAATCCAATGATAGTCAGTGGTCTAATATATTATTTTTTTATTAGAAGAGAGATAATAAACCATGAATGAGAGATTTGATGATTTAGATGGTTGGTGGCAAGCAACAGAAGTCAGCTAACTTTAGGCAATGGTGAACGTCAACATTATTCGATGATAAGCTTTAAGGTTGGATGGTGAGCATTGATGTTGGTTGACAACTTATATCACATGTCACTAACAAGAGCTATAATGTTTTTTAAGTCTCAAAATTTTCTCCCCTTTAAATTCTCTTCATGATTTTCCTACCCAATCATTAATATTTAGAATTAGAGCCTATCTATAAATTATTAGAGACAACACTCTATATTTATATTAGAAACCAAGTGCTTCTTTGAGTTGTCATAGTTGATCTCCTCAATCATTTCATAGGTTTCGTACATCTTAGTACATAAATGAACTTAAAATTATGTGATATTAGGCTCTCCATATATGACCCATCTAAATTCTCATTTCATCTTTGAGCATATGAAATACTAAGGTTGTTTGATCGCTCAAATGATTTCATAAAATTTCTAATTATACTTCTAAATGCTTGATTGTGTATGTCCATTTGGACTTGTATTAATATTTTCTTCATATCAATAGGCTAGAGTTTTTTAAATGCACTGTATAGATTATAAATTTTCTAGAAATGAAGTTCATATGATCTTAGGGTATATTCTATAATTTTTTAGGTTGAATGTTTAGGTGCTTTAAAGTATAAAAATTCACATCAAAATTAATTATTTATTAAATAAATTTAATGGTGATGTATCATATTTCAGTAGCATGAACTTATTTAGTGCACATAGAGTTTAATAAATAAAGAATTCTATGATTGTCAAGACTTAAAATCTATAAAGAATTTTAAAAGTGAACTTGATAATCAATTTTCTCTTAATATAATTAAGGGGTTATTTGGTTGCATGAAAAATGAATACAATATAAAAGGAACATAGTATAAAGTGAATGTGATGTATTTGGATTACTTTAGGTTATTTGGTTGGAAACTATACAAATATATGGATTTATTTATTATTTTTTTGTTTGGTAGAATGAATGTAATGTAAAGTACTTTTTGGGGGTTAAAGGTGGTCATAGTGGGTGGTCGGCCGGAGGTGTGGTGATTGGTGTTGGCCATTTATGGTAGCGGAGGTGAGCGGTGGTGGCCTGCGGTGGAGGTGGCTATGGTGGTGGGGCCCAACAATGGTGGCATCGGCAGTGGCAAGTGGTGGTGGCATGACGACCGATGATGATGGCAGAATGGGATCGGCATTGGTGATGGGTGGCGACGACCAAATGGCAAAAGGCAAAGGTGTTCTTTCTCATTTACACCAAACAGTGTATTTAAAATTCGCCCAATTTAAGTGAATTTCAAATACACCACAAATAATATTTCCAATGCATTTCAAATACATTAGAAATATTTTAGAATTTTACTTTTCACCATATCAAACACTCAAAAAATTAAAATCTCTACATTTGATTTACTTTACATTCTAAATTCTTATTATCAAACAACCCCTAAGAACAAGGCCTGTGTATGTATGTACATAAGCTTGCAGAAACTTGCAAGTTCACCACTCTAAAAATAGTTTCTCTCTCTCTCTCTCTCTCTATTTTCCCTAACAAGCATTTTAGGAAAAACTTGGTCACTATTGTTACAATGTTGCCTAAAATTCTCTTCATATTTACAGAAAATGTTAAAACAAATAGCTATGTTGAAACAAAAGGTTGATCGCACGCAAAAGACACCGAGGAAAATCTGAAGTTTCTATATATATAGCCTATAGAAATGTCAACTCATTGTCAACAAGAGATGTGTTCAACCAACTCCTAGGAATGTAAAATATACAAGGCTTATAACCATTCAATATGCCAAAATTTTATTTTGGACTTTTTTTATTTTTTGGATGATGGAGAAAGTTATATACATATCACATAATTTTATGTATTTGCATGTATAACATCTAGATTTTAAAATTTAAGTACCTAATACTTAAATCCTTACTATCACATCAAAAGATCATTATCATTTATGTCTTTAAAAGTAAAATACATCTCATGTCCAAGGAAAGTATTAGATATGTAAATATGAAATTTTAGATGTTATATATATATATATATATATATATATATATATATATATATATATATATATACAGCTTTAAAATTTTTTTCAAATGTTTCTAAATTATTTCTATGCCTCAAAACATTCCCTAAATTCCATTTGAAAACTATCTTATGAAGCATTTTAAGATTTGAATTTAATTTATTTAAATGTCACTACTAAAATTAACATGAAAGATAAAAGGATTGAGGAGCTAAGCCTAAAAGTACTAAGTTGGCAAACACCAGTAGTCCAACTACCACTATAAGACTATTGTAGCTTTATTATTTTGAGGATATTGTTGCCTAACTTCGTATAATTAGAAAATAAAAGAGTATTTCATATATTGTAACTCTATCTACTTTAGTTGGAGACAGAGTGTATTTCTATAGTTTTATTTATATAATGAATTAATATTTTTTTATTATTCAAGGTAGGGGTAGGTTTTAATGTAAAATATTATTATCATAACACTTTTATCGGTGTATGTGTTGTATATTCCTATTAAGTAAAGAGTTAATTTATATCTAACATTGTAAATTTTCTACCATATTACAATATGTACACAACATTAAAGGATTTAATTGATTAGCATAAATGATATTATATATTAAAATTAGATAATTTTAGAGTTAAAATAAAGATCATCCTTCAATTTTAACAAATTTATAGTCAAACTAAATATTTTAATGAGACACTAAATTGAACAATTAATATGTATGATTTGGTGATTATTTGATCACCAATTAATGTTCTAAAATTTATAACTATACTCAACTACTTTTGATGTTGTTGGTTCATCTTGTCAAGATATTTAATCTAACAACATTATTGATTATCATCATCTAATCACCACTATTAAATTGTCATCACTAGACAATCGTTAGACTATCATTACCAAACAATCACCTTTGAAAGCAATCAATAGGTTAATGAGATTAGATTACCCCACCCACTATTGTTGAACCACCACCACCTAGACACTACCATAAGATCCCTTGCATCCCTATCATCAACATATCACTGGCAAATCACCATCATCAAACTGTTATCAACAAACCTCTATTATTAGAGCATCACCACCAACCTACACCATTTAACTGTTGTCCATAACCGCCACTGTTATACTATTATTGTTAAACCAACATCACCTAATTATCATCATAAGAGTAATGTTTCATGATCATAATTGTTGGAGATACGTCGCCTGATTATCATAGCTTAACCTCTATCATTTTATTATAATCACCAGATCGTCATCGTCTCATTTCGGTCACTTGACCACCCACTACTTAATTATGATCACTCACTCATCATTCTTGTTCAAGATCTTCCAAACAACGTTATCCAATTAAAGTCACCCGACAATTATCATCTAAATGGGTACATGGCATGGCTTATAAGACTCATATATGTTGTACATACACATCATCACTTATAAGGCTAATGCATGTTCTCAATGCACACTATCACTCATAAGATTGATTATTACTGCCAATATATCTTAGCACCTATGAAGCTAAAATATATTATTGATGCATGCATTACTTATAAAGCTAATGTATAATGTCAACCCATATCATCATTTATAAGATTAATGCATACCATTGACACCCACCAAATACAACACGCTATCATTAATGTTAATGTTACACACCATCAACAATAAAGTTGATTTACATTGTTAGCACTAACTATGACTACAAATGTCAAAACTAATATTTATGCTAAATTTCTTTCCTTTAATCTTTCCCTTAAAGGAGAATGATCTAACAAACCTCAAACAATCTTTAGAAGACAGGTCCAATACCTCAAGATTCTTCCAACTTTCATTAATCCATGATTTATTATTTATGTCTACCAACCTAATAAAATGCTAACAATCTAAAGCAAATATTAAAGATTTTTTTTAATAATTAGAAAATATATCATGTGGAAATTGATTTCTTCATCTTCATTATCAAATGATTGATTATTAATTTTTTTTCTCATGTTTAATATACCGAGGTGATCTTTAACTTAGTCTAATTTAAAATTATTGTTAAAGTTTTTCAAAAGTTGGTTAGGATCACATTTATTTCTTATTTATTATTTATTATTTATTATTTTAACTTTATTTTATTTTATTTCTATTTTAATTTGAAATAAATTATGTTTCATTTTTATGTGGTAATAATTGCATGTGATAGTTATTTTTAAAAATAGACAATCACTTATAAATTATCTTGAGTGATTTAAATAAATTAATTTATTTTAAAAATAAAAAATGCTCAAAATACTTATAAATTAATTTGAGTGTTTTTAAATAATTTAATTTATTTTAATAATAAAAATACATCAGCAAATACAAGTTTAAAAGAAAATAAAAAATGAAAGCTCGAGATAAAATGAATCACAATAAGCAGTTAATATATAATCACTGCCCATCCATTATTTGGGTTGCAAATGAACAAAGTGTTCAACAAGTTATTTGTGGCCCAGCTTTATTACAACTTGTTCATGATCATTTTATTAAGTAATTAAATAAATTTGAATACTTCATAAACACATAGTAACTAAATAGCTAAATTTGAACTCATTATTCCATTTATTTATATTCATAAAAAAAGATCATTTAAAACTTGTGAGCAAGCTCTTATAAAGTTCAATTAAAACTCAGTTTAGGCTCGTTCATGAAGAGTATCATTTAAAAGTTTATTTTTATACTCAATATTGTCTTATAAGTTAATTATTTTTATCAAATAAGCTAGTGGTGGACAAGCCCAATTAAGTATTATTTATTTTGTTAAACAAGCATGAGAGAACTACAAGGTGGGCCCACCCTCATTTTTTTTCTTGATGAAGATATTTTCTAATAACTTTCTGTTTCCTAAACAAAAGGTTTTTCCCATTTAAAGTAGGATTTTTTTCTTTATTACTTAAAACTTATTTTTGGCCAAATATTTATATAATATGTTCTATGGTTAATGTTAGATCATGGTTTGTTTGTGAGATCATCACCTAGCAAGGGGATTTAGAAGGGGGAGATAGTAGATGTGTAAGAAAGGAAATAACACATAAAGATAAGGAATGTAAGCCTTTGTACTATAAATTAGAATCTATAAGAGCTTTAGGAAGATTAATTTTCCAAAGGTTCAAAAATTCAAAGCTCATGATATCCCAAAAAGTTTTCTAACCCATAAAAATCTCCCTCTATTTATTCGTTCAAACTAGTCTTAATGTTTATTAATCAGTTACATTGAATTTAGCCAAAACAAAGAGCTTTTTGGCAATTAATTTTCAAATAACATTGTTATTTAACATGATCACTTGAGACATTTCATGCATATAAAATAAAGGGATATTTACAAATCAACCACCTAAAATATATGCATTTATAATTTAACCACGTTCATCATTTTATTAACTATGTATTTGCGCATGCCACGACCAAATTATTATGAATTTTACAAAAATGAAAATTTTGGGTTGGGATTTTGTTATGAATTTCAATATTTGAATGTCAATTTGAAATTTTGATATTGAAGGTTAATTTATAAATAGATAAGAATATGGTGATAGTGTATGTAAAACCCTCTAAAATAAATATTAGGTGTCAAAAGGTACTTAATGCAAACAACTTATTTATTTTAATCATAACAATATATTAAATTTAATTTTATTAAATATTTTAATTAATATTTTTTTTCTTTATAATTCCTTTGTTTCTCAACTAATTTGATGGCTTTGTTATTCTCCTAAACATTTTTTTCTTATTTTCTGAGGACTCAACTTAGTGAATATCATTGTAAAAATCAATGAGTGCGATCTCCGAAGAGGGTAAAGGATTGTCGTCCAATTACGATGAGTTTTCAAATGATGTGGAGATCAATGGAAATCAATTTGCTTCAGCCATTCATGCCTTCATTGCTGGCTCAACCATTATTATATTTGTTTTATTGGATACACTGAGGAGAGATCAACAAAGAATTAATCCTGAGCAAAATATTCAACGTGAAACTTACCTTTCTAGATTATATCATGGATTCAATTCAGATTGTGTGAATATGGTTCGAATGAAAAAAGCTCCTTTTTTCAAATTATGTAATTTATTTTGCACAAGAGGTTTACTTGTAGACATGCTTAATATAAAAATTGAGTAACAGGTTGCTATATTATTACATACCCTTGGGCATAGTGTGCGAAATCGGGTCATTCGATTCAACTTTCAACGATCTGGAGAAATTATGAGTAGGTACTTTAATGTTGTATTGTATGCTGTATGAAAGTTAAGACATGAGATGATAAAGCCTCTGACATTGGAAACTCCACATAAAATACAATCGAGCGATAGATTCATGCCTTTCTTCAAGGTATGATAATGAAATCTTATATAACTATTTTAATGCTCTTACTAATATAACTTATTAATTTCAGGATTGTATCAGTGCTCTTGATGGAACTCATATTAAAGTTAGGGTTCCTAAGGAGCATGAATCTGCTTTTAGATGGAGAAAACCTTATCCCACCCAAAATGTGCTTGTAAGAGTAGACTTTGATTTGAGATTTGCATATATCTTAGCTGGGTGGGAAGGTTCAGCACATGATGTTACAGTACTCTATAATGCCTTAGAATGACCTGATGATCTATTTATTTCAGAAGGTACAAAATATATTTATCATAAATATCAATTTCAATAATTACTGATACGAATGATTGATTCACATTTATTCACAAGTAAGTACTACCTAGTGGACAAAGTGGCTACTCTAAGAAGGGTTTTATATCTCCATTTCATGCCACAAGATATCATCTTCAAGAATTCAGTAGCATTAGACCAACCAATGCTAATGAGTTGTTTAACCTTCGACATTCATCACTCCGTACTACAGTGAAGCGTGCTTTTGGTTCATTGAAAAATTAATTTGGAATTATCAAGTGTGACCCATATTTTTCATTATAAATACAAGTTGATATTGTTCTTGCATCTTGTATATTACATAACTGGATCATTTCAGAAGGAGGTGATGATGTCATTCTTCCAGAGGATGAGTGGGCTAGGAGAGCACATATTAGTAGGCATGACATGAGGGTTATAGACGAATCTGGTGAGTGGTTAGACAAAAGAGACCAAATAGCTCATACAAAGTGGAGCCGCATGAACGAAGTCGGTTATTAGCTAGAAATTTGGATGACATAAAATATCCTTTCTAGCACATAGTCCATATTTTGGGATGTTAGATTTATTATCTTTTATAAATCATATTATAGTACATACTAAATATTTTTTTATGCTAATTGTTTATCTTTTGGGTGAAATATATATATTTTTTTAATATATGTAATAGATGATACAAATATTTATTTCTAGGTAGAATAAAGCATTTTTGTTTTTATAGATTAATCTTTTTTTTTGCATAATTTCTTTTATAAGATTAATTTTTAATCATACTAACTACTAATATTTGCTTCAATATAATGGTTGTCTAATTAGGTTAAATGGACAATCTTCCTCCTAACCCCCCACTAACTCTATAAACTAAAAGAATGCATTTTGCCTAGAGTACAAAACCAGAATGGATTTCAGGGCTTTTACAAATCATGTGTGAGTATGTTGATGTGAATATAAGAAGCGCTTAAGACTTCAAAGGTACTATGTACAAAGGTGTTTCTTATAAATTAAAACATAAATTTGGAATTGAAGTCACAACGGATCAATGCAAGAATTAGATCAGGCATCAAAGACAAATATGGAATCACATCTAGGAGCTAATGAGAAAATCAGGTGTGTCTTGGGATGAAGATAAAAAAATGATATTGATGGGACAAGAGGAATATGCATCACATATTCAGATATTTTTTTGTAATATATAGCTTTCGCACATGATATTGCTAAGAAATATATGTTAAGTATTTTTATTTCTTGCATTGTAAGCTTTTCCAAAAGATGCTGGCTTTTTAAATATTCCAATTGTAAATTACAATAAATTGGAGAAAGTTTGTGGTGAAGGTCATGCCACAGGAGAATGGGCAAAGTTAGGAAGTTCTGAAACTTCCTTTGGTACTCAACATATTAGTTTAGATGACAAGCCTCCAAGTTTTATCGAGATATGTACAGATGCATCCCATCCCATTGAGTTTCCTAATGTGGAACTTACAAAGAATTTTACAGAGAAGACAAAAAGATCAATACCTTCATCTTCGAAAGAATTTACTAAATGTAAGAAGACTAAAAAGAATAAAAGTGATCAATCTTTGCATGATTAAATTTTCATGATGGCTGATAGTGTAACCCAAGTTACAAATGCAATTCAGAGTTCAACATGGGATTTTAAGGAAAGACAAATGTTCAATGAACTAATGACAGAGCTTTTTAGTATTCCATTTTTTCATGAAGAGACAAAATTTATGAGAACTTATCAAAGAATCCTATGATGATTCGATCCTTTCTTTCAAGACCTACAAAATCAAAAGCCAGATGGATGCACAAGGAGTTAGGAAGATGATTCATATTTTAATATTATGTAATTATTGTTCAATCTTTATGTTAGCCACTATCTCATGTAACAGTACTTTATTGTAAACTTAAAATTTCTTTTGTTGAATGTGGACCTCTAAGTGATGGTTAATGATGTTTGGATGTAATGCACTATGATATTTTGTTGAATATACCAAACTTTGGATGTATATTTTTTTTCTTTTGTATTAAGTAGTATTGACCTCCATATGTGTGTCACAAATCAAGACAAGCACACAAGTTAAATTCGACGGACTTCGGAAGCTACAGTGCACAAATCGAGGTTCAAAATACACTGGACATCACCGAAATCAACTCAAATGACCTCCGATCAAGAAACGGACTTCGCCATCACGTTCATAACATCAAAATTGGTCAGGATATAAATATTGCATGACTTGATGAGCAATCGATCAAGCGCTCAAGTCGTTAACATACCTGCACGCATATCAAAGTTAGAAGGTGTCGACGAGGATCAAACGACCTTCGTTCATGAAATTGATCATGCCATTGGTTTCAAAATATCAAAAGTTATCAAATAAGACAATTTGCATTTAATTCGAATGAGTCTGCGTGAAAATCAAGTGGTCAAAAGTGACGATGCATATTTTGAGCTGAAAAGGACCCAATTTAGCGTCGACTCGAACCAAACGGCCTCCAATCGCGAAACGGACTGCTCCATTGCATTTAAAATAATGGAATTACCCTAAATAGATATATATTTGTCGACTATGTGCATTTATTGGTGTGAAACCCAAATTAAAACTAGTTGAAGTAATTTAAAATTAATTTAAAATTCCCAAATTATCCCCCTACTCAACCATTCCCTCTCATTTTTAGTTTTCTTGGGAAAAAAAAGAATAATTCAAAAAAAAAAATTGAAAATGACTCCCCCCTCCATTTCCCTCAACTACTCCCTCTCATTCTCCCCCACGCTCTCCTCATTCCGATGACCCATTTTTTTTCTCCGAATTTCTCCTCTCACTCGTGGGAAAACGAAAAGAAAAGCCAAAAAAAGGTAAAAAAATTCTCCTCCTCTTGAAACTTTTCTTGATTTCTTTCAGTGAGCTGTCAGCAGATCCATTCATATGCATTTCTCTCTTCTTCCTGAAAACACCAAAGATGCGTTCAAGCATCCTCGACGTTTCGATGTTCTCTCTAAGTCTGCCGCCACTATGCCACTGAGACTCCGACGCTGCCCACATTCTGTGGCTATAATTGCGCACAGAATCAAGGACGCTCGCACAGTTGCTCATGGATTGAACAGACGCCGCGACTCCATCGCTGCCTGAGCTCAAAGCTAGACGTGCTCGCTCTTCCGGTTTCGCCAACCTTCAAATAGCTTCCATTGTCCACAGCCTCCTTCCATTCATTAATGCCCACATCTCTTCCCTCATACCTACTAGCTCACTATCGCCTGCCCTTCCCTCACCCAAGGCCCACAACTCTTCCTGCCCCACTATTCCACTACTATACTACTCCTCCTTATAGCCCACAAATCCTTCCATTTTTGCTACGCCACGAACCGGGGAAGAAAATCGTTAGCAAGCAAATTCTTCTTTCGATTTTTGACATCGTGGGCCCCGTAACCTTTCCACTTTTCACTGTGCCGCAAATCGAGGAAGAACATCATCAAAAGGTAAATTCTTTCTTTGATTTTTGGCATCCCATCGCTTTAGCGTTATTGCAAGAAGAAAGAAAATCATCGTGAATTCTTCCTTCAATTTTTTCAGATCCCGTAACCCTTCAACTTTTGCTCGCCACATGAAAGATCATCAATGCAAATTCTTCCTTCGAATTTCAACGTCACACTCCCTCGCTCTAGTTGTCCCTCTTCTGCCGTAAATCGGGGAAGAACATCATCCGCAGGTGAATTCTTCTTTTAATTTTCGGCATCACACCCCTTACCTTGCATTCTGAATCGCATACCCAACCCCGCTTTGCTCGAGTGTGCCGCAAAATGTCAACAGTGGGATTTGTGAATATGAATATATATATCTTGTCTTTCGCAAGACTTATCCGCTGAGACAAATCAAAAAAATAAGTGGTCGAGACCCACTCTCCCTTATGCTTTGTTCATGTCACCCCTAGATGAAATCCAAATTTTGTCTAATTTTCGACTTAGAAAATCTGGGGATGATTATATATTGCATTGTATGTATTCTTGCAAGTTTGAAGACCTCGCCGACAGATGAAAATCAACTGTGCGCGAAGACACCACTTACGCCAGAAGAGCAAGCCAAAACACCTCATGCCTACACGGATGAGACTACCAAATTTTGCCAAATCTTTTGACTTAGAAAAATGGGAGAATGAAAGCCACTGAGCAAGATTTAATTTTATAGTGTAAAATAAAAAAAAGTGGGGAGCCTTTAAAACAAACCTTAGAAAGAATAGAATATTCATTTAAAATCTAAGTAAAATTTGGGAGAGGCTAATATTAAACTCACAAACTCTAATAGATATTCTCTATGGCTTAAAGGGAAATAATGAGAGAGTTCTCTTTTCTTATAAATTTGTCAAAATTAGTCAAGCTTTAATTGGAATTTAGGGGGGACTAATGCCAAACACATAACAAATTTGCTATAAATTCAAAATGAGGCTAATCCAAATTAATAATTTCAATGTGGAGATTACTATGCTATGATAGAGTAAAAGCTAAGCAACAAATCTGAATAACTTATTGATATAAATTGAGCATAATCAAATTGGGAGAAATATTAAAACTCAACAAGTAAACTAAGTGCTAGTAGTGTATTAAACTGCAATCTAAACCAAAATGCTTTTTTCTCCATCGATATGCAACCCTTTTACAAGCAGATAGAAGGAGATACTAAATAAAAATCTACAAAAATTATAGGGCCTGCTTTAATCAAAAATTAACGAATTTCATCCTAATTATAATTTTCAAGAGTGATAATTTTATTAATTAGATGGCATTAGCTAAGCTATAAATTCAGATGTGCTCGAACATAGAGATTTGTGCAAATTTTAATGTAAATGAGTAGATAAAATTGGAATTAAATGAAAATACAAAATTAATTTCATAATTAAAAAAATAAAACTACCTAAGTTCTTAAATACACAATGTGTGACACTATGCTAAATTCTTAAATTCTAGTATAGAGATTTATCTTAGATTAGTTAACAAAACTTAAAAACCTACAATAAGAGTTTTAAATTAGTGAAATATCGAGAAATATTACAAAGAAAGTAAATCTAATCCTCTATTAGAAATTTAAACATAATGATCTAAAACTCTTAAACATATTCTAATGAATCAATTTTTAAGTTGTAATCTGAAAATGCTTAAATGGAATTCTATTATTAAAAGCTCAAATCAAACTCAATTTATCCACCTTCCATAATTGTTTTTTGGGAGTGACAAATTAAGCAAACTCTAGTTCACAAAAGAGTCAATGTCAAATCAAGTGTTCTGTTATGTTCACTCTTAATAAATCTCAAGTGTCCTTTAGTAACTACGAGGCTCCAGGATAAGCGAAAATTAGTGGTTTTGGAACATTATATTATGATCAAATAATAATTTCAAATTTTAAAGTCATAAAATATACTTGAAAATATTCTCATAAAGTACAAGATTGTTTAGATAAATAATTAAGCTATACATGTGCCCATATGAATGCCTAAATTCTAGTGTTTGGAGATGGGGTTATTTCTGCTTATCTTAGTGGTCAAGTTAACAAAACTTAAAAACCTATAATAAGAGTTTTAAATTAGTGAAATATCTGAAAAACTGATTTTGTCAGCTGAAAGGAAATCTAATCCTCTATTAGCAGCTAAATATAGTTGACAGGATCTAAAACTCTTAAACATATTCTAATCAATCAATTTTTAAGTTGTAATCTGAAAATGCTTAAAATTATATCATTAAAAATTAAAGAAAAACTCAATCTATCCACCTTCCACAACCGCTTTGTGAGGATTAAGAAACTTATAGTTCACAAAAGAGTCAATATCAAATTAAGTGTTCTGCTATGTTCACTCTCAATCAATCTCTCACTAGTAAGGATATGGCTCGTGTCCTCTGAACTACGTGGCTTGGCCAGTAGGCTCCATAGATGAAGCAGTTATGACCAGAGTCCTCTGATCGGATGGTTTGGCCAGTCCAACTCCATTATATTACAATCACGACCGTAGCCCGTATGCTCCCAATGGCTCTGCCCTTTGAGTTGTGAATCATAGGGTATACTTGAAAGGGCAAATAGCCCTCTATCAACTAAGGTGGACTTAAGATTGTCTCTTTAGATAAACACCACCCTAGGTCTACAAAGATTTCTTGGATGACGTAACCCATGTGTTGCTGATGAGGATCATTTTGTCAGGTTGGGTCGACTACCTCCTCTAACTAAGTAGACTAGGGACCGCGACTACCAGGGATGACAGAATCATAGGATCTAGATCAGGCATGTGATCATTCTCCCAACCATTCGGTTTAATCTATAATGATGAATTTCATATCTTAAATAATAAAACTCCATATCTATTAATATACGTTATGCATTCAGCGACCTAATGACTAGCCTTAATTGAAAGTTCTCTCTCACTTATTGAGATGGGTAATTAACTATAGGGGCTTGCGCCTATAGGAAACCTGGTACTAGATCTAAAGTCCTCATTAAATGAGGATGAAATCTAAGGGTAGTGTCTTATCTACTATCTCATTTGCCTTCTGAAAATTATACCGACACCTTTAAACCACTCTTTTCATCGAAGAGGTCAGTGACAAATTTTTGGAGCCCATAGATTTCTGATGACTCCACTGGGGACGGTTTCTCTTTCCATCTTTGGTTAGTAAAATTTAAGCTATAGTAGTAGTGGAGCATGAAAAAAAATTGAAATTAAAAATCAATTATCATTGAAATTAAAGTTAAATCATTCATCTCATTATGACTAATCTGCTTATTCTCTATATCGATGAATCTTCAGAACACATCGTTCATCATGCAGTCAGGTCACAGAGTTAATGTTCATCTGGCTAATGTTGTAATCAATACTAGAGAAACTAGAGCTACCATCTAATTTAGTAGTATAAACTCTCCAACATCCCGCAAATAATCCTTTACCTTAAGCAACTGCATATTTTACATACCAACTTGTGCAAAGAAGGAAGATAATTGGAATGGCCACTACTGCTACTAAGGTTCCTCAAAAGATAGCATTTGTATTTAAAATATTGATTCATTTTGAGGCACTAATCATGAAGAGAACTTTCATTAGGCAGAAAGTGTCAATCATTCCTGTGAATGCGACAACCCTGCCAGTTGAACCTTTCACACTAGGAAGGTATGAAACTGAAGCCTTTTATTTTAGAGGAAAATTGAGTAGAAGGCAAAGGAGAAGAAACACTAAACTATGAGCTCAGTAGTTGCTGTCTGAATCACAAGTCATACAACTAACCTTGCAACCAGAAGCGAGTATTTCTATCCCATAATAAATTTAAAAATTTTGAGATGGGTGAAAAGGAATAGCTCTATTGGTGACGTTAAACAGTATTTTTGGGCTGAACAGCGGCCAACCTTTTGAAGAAACAACATGAAACTCTATCTACAAGCACATAGAGTTCAAAATTGTTAAGGAAAATGTCTTATGAAGAATGTATCAAATGTCAATTATCAAAGAAGCTAAAAATGCTCCACTATAAAAGCTACAATCAGTGGTTGTAAGAGCTCAAGACCGTTCTAAGCAATTCCTACTCGATGAGCATTGGGGCGTGACACATGAACCGCGTGTTCAGGAATCCATTACTAAAAGGTCCCAGTATAAAGAAAAATAAATATGGAGGCCGAATCATCGAGAAGAAGTAGCAGTGCAAAAGCTTCTTCATCTAGAAGCAAGCTAACCCAAGACAAAGGAAAAAGAGAAATGCTAAACAACGTGCTCAACATCCATTGTTCAAGTAAAAAATTGTACAACTAGTTATGGAACCAGAAGCGAGTGTTCCAACCCATAACAGGTTTGACAACCTAAGATGAGTAAAGAGGAACATCTATACTGATCAAATCAAATAGTCATTTTGAACTAGATAACATCATATTCTAGTTTATCTAGTGAAGAAACTTGAAACTGTATATGCAATAGTGCATCGGGTTCTCAAAGTTGCTAAGAAGAAATGACTGATGAAAAAAAAATATGAATGTCCTATCATTAGGGAGGCTTGAGTTGCTCCTCCAAAGAAACCTCCTCCCACAACCCTGGAAAAATGTCTACTAATTCAAGTCTCACATGGTGAACATCGATGTGTGACACTTGGACCACATGTCCAAGAATCCGCCGTTGAAAGGTCCTAGTAAATAAGTGAGCAAATTTGAAGGCCAAAATCTCAAAGTGAAATTCCCTTACAAATAAACACAACGTGACATTTAGATTGTACTCCCATAAAATCCACTCCTCATGCTAAAGTATTTGGAGCTAAAGAAGTCTTGCCACTTGAAGTTCATCATTATATGTTATCTCACAAGATTTCCCTCATCTCGGATCAATAAAGTACTTGATGACAAGATACGATCATTTGGCAAGATGATGTTTTCGCAATTTGATATCACATACGCTGAAGGGACAAGTCTTAGCAGATTTTCTAGTTGTACATCTTAGCTTATGAAGCAGATACCAAATATCACACTAACTCGAGTCTCTCGATCCGAGAATAGCAAAGCCGACTGCTTAGTAAAACTAGCTAAGGAAATGACAAGTATGAATGGTGATTATGTCATGATTGGCATATTTACTCGATGCATTCTTGAGCTAATAAAGTATCAATCCATGTAGGTAGAGGGGTTATCAAATCTAACCCAGCAGGATGCAACCTAGGTTGCTCCTCATACTCCCCAAAATCAACAAAAAGTTATACCAAGAAGAGCTAAGAATGACATTGCCTCAGAAAAGCAGTGTGAAGCCTTTGTTGTAAAAGTGTCACATGATTGGAGGCAAGCCTTCATTGACTACTTTAAAGAAGGCAAATTACTACGTAATAAATCACTGGTAGTTCAAATCTAGAAGAGAATGTTATGCTATGCTTTCATCAACAACACTATATATCGTAGATCCTTTGAACAAATGTGGCTATGATGCCTAGGTGTAGATGAAGCTAGCAAAGTGATGGCTAAAGTTCATGAAGGACTTTATGGTGCACATCAATCAGGTCCCAAGATGGCAGGAAAGATCAAAAGGATGGGTTATTATTGGTCATCTATGGTGAGAGACTATATTAATCATGCTAAGAAGTGTCATGAGTGTCAAGTATATGGGGATCTCATCCATCAACCTCCAAATCCATTACACCCAACAATAGCATCCTGGCCATTTGAATGTTGGGGTACAGATATAATTAGATCAATTGATCCACCGTCATCAGCTAGACATCGCTTCATCCTGGCATCGACATTATTTCTCTAAGTGGGCTGAAGCTACACCATTTAAAGAAGTTACTGCTGATTGAGTGATTAACTTCTTTATACATACTGTAGTCTATAGATTTGGAGTGTCACACCAAAAATTTTTTGATAATGGCACAGCCTTCAAAAGTGCAAAGATTTATAAATTTGTCGACACAAAATTGATTGGTGATACTCTTCAATATACAATCCAAGAGCAAATGGTTTGGCAGAGGCCTTCAACAAGATATTAGTCAAGCTACTCAAGAAGATTCTCACTAAAAATAAGAGAGAATGACATACCAAGCTAATAGAGGATCTATGGGCATATCGAACCACCTACAAGATGCCGACTAAAGCAACTCTCTATTTATTGGTATTCGGAACTAAAGCAGTTCTTCTGCTTGAAGTTGAGTTGCCTTCACTTCGAGTAGCCATCCAGTACAATCTAACTAAAGATCAAAATGCTCATATGAGAATGGAGGAACTCAATGCCCTTGATGAAGTTAGATTGCAAGCTCATCAAAATCTAAAAGTCTATCGAGAAAAGATATCCAGAGCTTTTGACCATACGGTGTGGCCTCGAATATTTCAAAAAAGAGAATTGGTCCTAGTGCTGAAAAGACCAATTATCCTCAATCAAAAATTTGGTGGCAAATTTGAGCCTAATTGGGAAAGCCCTTTTGTCATTGAAAAAGTATACCAAAGAGGGGAATACCAACTCATCTATCTAAAGGGTGAAAGACTTATGCTGCCAATTAATGGCTGATACTTGAAAAAGTACTATACTTGATGACCACATTCTTGAGGTACAATAGAAATCCCCCTGCAAGATAATGGGCATTTTTTTAATGCATCTATGTAGGTTAACATCGTGCTTCATGCCGAGATCCCTAAATAAACATACTCCATATGAAGAACTTTTTCGTGAAAATTCTCTTGTTACATAAGAGGCATTTTTAGATTTTTTATATACACATGAAATCAATGTTGTATGTTAAAATCATTCTTAGAATATATCAATTCAAATATGGATGTATTTGTATATTTTCATCTTGAAAATTCTTCTAAATGTACTTTAGAATTCCCCCTGCAAGACAGGGGCACAATTTTTTAGTTTATATCAAGTTTATTTGAGTTGACATCATGCCATAAGATGAGATCCTCAAATATATTCTTATTCAGGTTGACATTGAGCTTTACGCCAAAATCCCTGAATATATCCATAATTGTTTCTATTAAGTTGCAGAGTTTTGCAAGAATAAAAGAATATATTTCTACGCATGAAAAGACAACCCTAAATGTCAAAAAAATTTATCTCCCAGATTTGCCAAATTCTGGAGATCAAGTTAGAAGAACTCTTGATTTCGGAAGATTCAATCAACCAAGTTGGAGAAACATCAACCTCTACATCCTAAAGTCTAGGACATAGATGGGTTCTAAAGTTTGAACTCAACAAGCCCATAAATGGTCGAGTTGGTGACGTTCTTCTCACTCAACAAGCCGCAATAATAGGCCGCAGTGAAAGAGCCCACATTTGTCAGTCTGATGACAAAACCACCAATCCACTACAGCTTAAGTCGAAGACTCGAGTAGGTTCTAAAAGTTGAACTTAACAAGCCCAAATATGGCCGAGTTGCTGACGGTCTCCTCACTCAACAAGCCGCAAGAAAAGGTCGTAGTGAAAGAACCCCTGCTCATCAATTCAATGACGATAACTATTCAATCTCAAACCAGATCTACCTTAGTGATTATAAGCAATCAGGATCCAGGAGATCTCTCTACGTGATCAATAGATCAAGGTAATCTGAGGAAATGCTATTAATTGTTTCAATGATTTTTTTATCATGAATGTGGATAAATAGATTATGGTGATATTCTACTAATAATAATTAATTTTTCAATGATTTTTTTTATCATGAATCTTATGATCACCTTTATAACAAGACTGATAATCTAAATTGTGCATTTAAGAATATTAATACAACTATTCTTATTGAATCAAATATTTAATCTCTTCTTTCAAATTGAAATATCTTTCTATTAAGTTCATGCTTTGATGATAAAAAAAAATAATATTAGGACTAGTATCCATTAGTAAAAATTTAATGGCTTATGCTTTAAATGTACTTAATGGAGTTTGATGATGTGACCCATGCTTGTTAAGACTATCTATTTTTGTGGAAAGTGAAACTCCTTTGTTAGGATAGCTAATTAATTTCTTATTATGAATGTTTATAACATAAGAGTGATAAATCTCTTACATTATTGAGAAGTGAAATAGATCCAATGAAATCAACTCTAAGAAAAACACCTAATAGCTTCCCAAGATCTATTTCCAAAATTTGATAAGCCTCTAAAAAGAATCTCAAAAATATTCTTTAAGGGCTTTAAAATTATTTGGGTGAATCTTAGAAATATTGGAGAAGTCATTGATAATCAAACATTTTTGTAATAAACCCTTTAAAAATGTTGGTAAAGACTAACGATGGTATGGATAGTTCTACCAAAAAATAGAACTATGTGTGGGTTTGGCCTTTGATAATGGTGAACATATGAGATGCATACTAAATATTAAGATGATCCTGTAGTAGTCAATATGCTCATAAGGATTAAAATGTCCAAAATAAGAAACAATGGTACTTTTAAAATGGGATGGCAAAGAATTATATCATTTAAAGGCAAAGACTACTGAAAACTTTTGTGTGGGGTAAGCTTACTTCAATCCATCAAAAGAAATTTTTTTAAATATTTCATCAAAGTTCATCTCTTATGATAACATAAACTGAAATAATAAGTCAATGTTAAATCAAGTTTGTTATAACTATCAAAGAGTGCTTTTAAGGCTATAGCTAAGGAGAAACTTCAACATGATGAGAATTTAGAGTGGTCAAACCAATTTGGCTTGACATGGGAAATTTTCCTAAGAGACATCTATAATATCACTCCATTGGTTTGAAGTGAATCACTAATGTGATGGAATCACTTCCATCATAAATATGTGTGTTCTAATTCAGACCCAAGGTGGACCCCATTATCCACTTTTGTCAAAATAACCACTTTAAGTAGGTCTAATTCAATGAACTAAGTATTTATTAATGACGTCCTTAACTACAAATTAGTTTGGTTTAATCAACCACAAAAGATAAGTGTTAGCTTTAATGAGTGAAAAAAACCTCATTTAAGCTTAGGTTGTAAGTCAAATGGATCAAGTGATATTTGAATAATGATCAAAACACTTATGAGAGCACACTTGTTTAATTGATGTAGTTAATTTAATGATTAATGATAAAATGGTCATATTAACTCAATTGCATTGATTTTGGGACCCAGTTGATGGACCTCACATTAGAATATTTTTGTTATATGAATAAAATCATTAACAAATTTGGAGTTGTCAATAAAAGGTCCATGAAATTTGAGTTCAATTTGAGCTTAATGCTAACTTAGGCTGGTCTGACTCTCCTATCCCATGGTAAACTAGACATGTGTTTAAAAGTTTTATTGATTCACTAACTAGTAATTATGTTATGAACATCCAATATTAAATATCTAGGATAATTGATTAATAGGGTTGAGTAGAATGGCCACCCATGTTAAGAAATAAATAAGAAAACAATAGTTGAGCACCTTTGACTCAATCATGGGTCAAATCTCTCAAATTTATTTTAATAATGGTCAAGACAATTCCAAGTCTCATGATCAATTATATAATTAATTAATTCAGTGAGATGGATTAATTATTTGTAATTAGCAATTACATCCACTAGGGAATGGTTGATCCCAAATAGTGAAAGAGATCTATCCTAGACTAGCTAGAGTTAAACCTATAATTTAGGAAACATTAACAAATGGTCATCATACATTGGATTATCTTAAGGATTTACAAGGCCAACTTAATGAGTTAGGTTCTACTAAAGCTTTTAATGTTTGAGGAGGATATCAAATTATGTCATTAACATTTTTATATCAATAGAAGCCTCTACACAAGTACATTTAAAATGAAAAATATTGACATGTTGATTTATGATAGTTATCTCAATTATGCTACAATGGTAATCTCCTTTGGTTAGCCTACTTTAAAAGTTGAATGATTTATGCATAATAATTCTTTATCATAGAAATACTATATTAGAAAGTCAAGCTTGAGGGATCTTCATCAGGTTGGTTGCGGTATTCTAAACTAATGGATTAATTCTTAGATTATTGAATTTTGGAGTGGGATAATTCTTTATTATAAGAATTATGCATGTTTGAGAAATACATTACCCTACATGGTTAATAAATGTTGTCATGGTTAAGAAAGCAAATGAAACTTGGAGAATGTGTATTGATTGCACTGATCTCATTAAAGCTTGCCCAAAATATAGTTTTTCCTCTCCCAAATTGATCAATTGGTTGATGCTACATCTAGGAATAAAATGCTCAATTTCTTAGATGCTTACTCAGGTTACAACCGAATAAAAATGGACCCAATGAATGAAGAATCTACATCTTTTCAAACAGATAAAGGTTTATATTGTGATCAAGTTATGTCATTGGGTTAAAGAATGCTGATGCTACCTATCAATGCCTCATGCATAAGGTTTTTAAAAACCTCTTAGGTCACACAATAAAGATATATATGGATGGCATGTTAGTAAAAAGCTTAGAAGAATCACAATATATTTTGACTTAGAAATATACTTTAACCTTTTTTGATGTTATAACATGTGACTCAACCCAACCAAGTGTGCTTTTCGGATTATGTAAAGAAAATTTCTTTAGTTCATGGTCATCCATCGTGGGATTGAAGCTAATCCTACATAAATCAGAGCACTCAAAGATATGGCTCCTCCAAAAAATATCAAGGAAGCTCAATGCTTGAATGGACGAATTGATGTCTTATCCCGCTTCTTAGTTCGTTCTGAAGATAAATACTTGTCATTCTTTAAGATATTAAAGGGAGCTAAAAATAATAATTTTAGTGGACTGATGAATGTCAAGCTGCTTTTAAGCAACTAAAGGAATATTTAACATCTCTATCCTTACTATCCAAACCTACCCAAGGAGAGATGTTATATTTATATCTTGTAGTCATCTCCCATGCAATAAGCTAAGTTTTAGTGTGAGAGAAAAATGTGATACAATAACCAATCTGCTATGTTAGTAAAATTCTCTCTAATATAGAAAGTCATTATCCACTAGTAGATAAGATGGCTTTGGCTTTAGTTTTCTTAGCACAAAAATTACATCCATACTTCCAAGCTCACACCCTCGGTGTTTATACCCATTTATTATTGAGGGCTATTCTACTAAAATCAGAGGCATTTGGAAGATTAATCAAGTGGTTCGTAGAATTGTGAGAGTCTGATATTCATTTTTACCTAGGCCAAACATAAAGTCTTAAGTACTGGCAGACTTTATAGTTGAGAGCACTGTCCCTACTCTAAATGAGCTATCTATTACACCCCTTTCATCTCCTCAATGGACCCTCTATGTTGATGGAGCTTCAGGAAGTGTTGTTGCTGGAGCAGGAATCTTACTTATTCCCCTCCTCCCCCCCAACAGGACTCTCGAGTATGGACTTAAAATTTTCTGCAACTAGGAATATGGCTGAATATAAGGCTCTTATTGTAGGGTTAAGATTTATTATCAATTGTGAAGCTCAAAACTTAATGATCTACATTGTCTCTCATCTTGTCGCCCCCCAAGTTGAGGGAGACTTTAATGCTCATAATCCCCAACTAGCATAATATCTCGACTTGGTGCGGTCACTTCTTGCCCACATCAAAATACATCAAATCATTCACATACTTTGAGAGAAGAACACTCAAGCTGATGCTCTCACTAAGCTCGTTATCTCTACTATTGGAGATCTATTTAAGAGAATGTGTGTTGAGGAAATATATTTTCCTAGTATCCAAGGGTCATGGGTAATACAAACAATTAATGAGACAAACGAACCTTCATGGATGGACCCCATCCTATTTTTTATACAAAAAGGGACCCTTCCTGAAGAACTAACTGCTGCAACTCATCTCCAAAGACAAGCAGAAAACTTTATTATATTGGAGGTGAACTACATAAATGAGCTTTTTCTAGGTCATACCTTAAATTCCTCTCACCATCAAAGGTCGATTATGCATTAAGAGAGATTCACTTTGGAATATGTGGAGAACACCTAGGAGGAAGGGCGCTAGCCCTTAAAATTCATGAGGCATGGGTTCTATTGGCCTACGATGAGGCAAGATGCCTTGAATTTCATAAAAAAATGTGTGAGTTGTCAATAGCACTCTAACCTCTCTCATACATCACTTACAGAGCTCTCACCCTTTCAAAGCCCATGACTTTTTGCTTAATGGAAAATTGATATCATGGGACCCTTTCCAATAGCGTCAAGGCAATGAAAGTTTTTTATTTTAACTGTCAACTACTTCACTAAATGGGTAGAGACTAAACCACTCACTAAAATTATGGAGGCAAATGCAAAATAATTTGTTTGTAAGAATATAATATGTTGATTCGGTCAACCTGCAAAGATCATCACTGATAATAGAACCCAATTTATTGAAAAAGTCTTTACAACTTTTTGGAAAGATCTTCACATTCAACTACTACATATGGCTGTAGACCATCCTCAAACTACTGGACAGACTAAAGCTACCAACAGGACTATACTCAAAGGGTTAAAATGCATCTCGAGAAGGTTGGGGGCAATGGGTTGAAGAGCTTTTTAGTATTCTTTGGGCTTACAGCACTACTTCGCAAACTCTGACTAGTGAGACACCATATAATTTGTGTTTTGGTACAGAGGTTATTATAGTAGATATCAAAATTATAAATCTAAGAGTTCAATCATTCAATCATAACAGCAATGAAGAAAAACTCCGATAAAACTTGGACCTACTCCCCGAAACTCATGATATGGCCCCACTTCGAACTACTTCCTACCACTAAAGAGTAGCTCGTCACTTCAATAGAAGAGTGAAACCCCGTCCCATCTCTGTCGGTGACTTGGTCCTACGAAGTCTTAAAGCTACTAACAAAGGCCCTCAACGCAATAAGCTCTCACCTCTTTGGGATGACCCTTATGTGGTTACAACTATGGTCAAGCCATGAACATTTAAGCTCAAGGATCCAAAGAGAAAAACCTTGCCTCGAATATGGAACATAGAGAATCTCTAAAACTATTATCAGTGATTCTTACTGCATAAATATTACAGCCTTTATTTTATCTTATTTGTCATTTCCTCTTCACCCCATAACCTTGTTAAATTATCTTATGATAATATTGTATCACTGATCTTATCAAAGTAATAAGTTTATGACTTTTTCTTTCAAGCTTATTGCACATAAATAATCTTCTTCATTTAATCCTCCCACTTAAGAAATGCACAACTCACATTGTGTCTCAGTCAAGGCATAATTAATCCCAAGGGGATTTGATCTCTTCCATACATAAGAAGAAGTAAACTTTGACTAATTCCTAGGATAGGTCAAAAAGTCATTGGTAGAGATCCCATGACTTCTTCCATATATGTAAGAAGTTAAGTAACACTTTGACTAATACCTAGGATAGGTCAAAAAATCTTTGGTGGACATCTCACGACCTCTTTCATATAGGTAAGACATCAAATAATATTTTAACTAATACCTAGGATAGGTCAAAAAAATTCTTGGTGGACTTTCCATGACTTCTTCCATACAGGTTAGTGTCATCGAATAATATTCTAACCAATCACCTTGGATAGATAAAAGATAAGAGTGCAAATCACCCAAAACATTTTAGTTTACTAATTTCATTAATATCTTTAATATGATGATATAAGAAACAATTAAAATTTTGGATACAAGAGAAATAAAAAAATAAAAATAAAAGGGAAAGAAATGAATCCTCAAGTGATACTGCGTGATATCAACATCTTCCTCACCGCTAGATGATGCTCCCCTAAACTCACTTTCAACCCCTTCATCTCGAATGAAGAGTCTTAATACTTGGTGAGACGATTCTCAGTACTAGCTCTAATTTTGCGATGTACTAAGTGAATTCCTTTTAAGAATCCTCAAATAAAGTCTTCCTCTAAACATTAGCGCTCCAAGCCCTTCACTTCAACATCAAGAATATGATTATGATCTTCTTGGATATGATCCTCGATAGCATCATGATAAGCTAGGGAGTTCTTAAAGTCTTCCACTGCCTTCAAATATATGACATTTACTTCTGCTTCTGACATAATAAGCTCCTTCTCAAAAAGATAATCCTGTAATACTTTCTTCTCTAGTTCAAGAGCCTTCTTCTCTACTGCAAATATCTTTAGTCTTTTCTCTTTCAAGCAAGTCTCTGCCCTCACCTCAATCAGCTCATCACGAGTATGCTCCACCTCCTAATGCTGGAGAAGGAGAAGTTGACATGTTCACTAGCTCAGTTCTACACCCAATTAGTTGATCCTCCAGAGCTGTCACTTCTTTGGCCTTAGCACTCATCCTTCGCTCGTACTCGCCTTGCAAGTATTTTACCTTCACAATTTTAGTATTCCACTCATCTAGAGTGACACCCAAATGAGACATAAGCCCTAATATTTGGGTTACCTATAATAAAAAAATCACAAATATTACACAAAAAAGAGAATGAGAGAAGAAAAAAAAGAGAAAGAGAAGATAGCATACTAATTCGTCTGCTTGTTGATGCTCAGGGCATAAGTGCTTTAACACCTCTTCAGGAATATGCAACTTCAAGAGATGAATGCCCCCATTATGAGTTGAGATAGCTAAACTCTCATAGGCCAACTGGAGGAGAACATCTTCTCCGCAACCTCAACAATTATTTGACATAATTACTCCAGCACATGTCTTCTTTTTTTTTAAAGAAGAAGCATTGTTGTCACCATGACTTTGAAACGAGCTTCTTAAAAGAATTTTGTGAATATGAAGAGACCTTTCATTACTTTTACTTGATATCTTCAGTGGAAGAGCATGAGATCTTCCTGCTTGAATGGAAAGGCCAACCTTGAATATTCTATCTTCAATTATATAGTTTCCAATGTGACATAACTCATGCTGCAAGCTTCCTACATCAAGAACAATGAGAGTTGTTAGAATTTCATTTTTCTCAATCAGTAATGGATCGAGAAGGTCGTTCAATCTTCCCCATCTCTCAGGGAGACCCACTCATTTTCACAAAAAAGAACCCATTAGACCAACTTCTAGACGGATCCCATGCTAAAAATTCTATCAAATTTTGTATACCTCGATATAAACCATGTTCTGAGCATCACACATGAACCTATACATTCTGTATAAGTACTTGATGTTCAAAGTCACACTACACTCTCTAAAGAACACAGTCAAACCAATAATGATCACTAGAGCTCAAAATGAAAATTGTGATAAAGCTGCACCATATATTTTAAAAACCTCAATCAATTTGGGAGCCAAAGGGAATCGCAGTCCCGCATGAAGAATCTTCTCAAAAATAGTAATATATCCTTGTGGAGAAAAATGTGCCCAATCAGACTTTTTGGCAACAAGAGCCACCACCTCATTTAGGAAATGAAATTTCCAACGGAGCACCATTAAACTATTAGCATTGATAGTGGATGATATTTCATCTGTAGCTGTCACATTATTAGTTTTCTTCTCATCATCATCCTGTGAAAATGCATAATAAATATGAAACAAAAAAGAGGAGAGAAAGACAAAGGTTTGTGAAATGTGTGAAGTAACTCACTTACCTCAACACTTGGGTACATCCTTTCCTAACTTTGTTGCTCGCTGATAGTTTTGGATATAATCTTTTCCTACAATCTAACAAAAAATATATGCATATGTATGAGTTTACGAAAGAAGTTATTTCTCTCTAATAATACTCTGAAATTACCTGCTATATTTTTTGATTTTTTTGAGGAATAGTTCCTAATCGATGCTTCCCCACCACCTTAACAGTTGTCAACTGCTGAGCCATCCATTGGAGTTTCAAGAAAATCAATTTTCTACAAGAATAAGTAGAAAATGCAGGCCTTGATCGCCTCCAAACCCAGTCAGTCCGACAATGACAGTTGATGCCTCTCTCGAGGAAAAATCGGACCTTCATCATATGAACTACGGGCCTTGATCACCTCCAAACCCGGTCGGTCCAACGAGAACAGTTGACACCTCTCTCGAGGGAAAATCGGAGTCTAGTCGTATGAACTACGGATCTTGATCGCCTCGAAACCCGATCGGTCCGATGAAAATAGTTGACACCTCCGTCGAGGGAAAATCGGAGCCTCGCCATATGAACTACAGGCCTTGATCGCCTCCAAACCCGGTCGGTCCAATGAGGACAGTTGACGCCTCTCTCGAGGGAAAATCGGAGCCTCGCCGTATGAACTACGGGTCTTAATCAACAAAGCAAATAACCTTCTTTTCAGAAGAAAGTTAGGACCTTGCTGACAAAAGAAAAAAAATTACTACCCTTAGCCTGAACTGTGATAATTTCTCATCCAATGTAGAACAACATTCGAGCATGTGGGAGAAAATTATGTCTACTTACTTGACCCAAAGGGGGGGTTTTATAGATTCACAATAGGGGCAAAAAGGGAATAAATTTTGGAAAGAAATTTGGAAATATTTAAATATATTTTGAAATTTCTGCACTAAATATATCTTTCATTTTATAAAATTGAAAAAAGAAGAAAAATAAAAAAATCAGAGAAAATATCAAAAAAAAAAAACACCTAAAATTTTCGTCATTTGTGCTCACGGTGCGTTTGCATCGTCTACTCGCCCCATGGCGCACCAGTGACGCCCTTTGCTACATGCTCCCGTGGTCTTGTGCTCTCGCGGTCCTTCATGCCCGCTTCCGTGATCATAGACTTGTGCACCCATGAAGATCTATTCTCTCAAATTATATCTCACGCAAAGGTTAATGAACCTGCAAATTTCATTAACATTGAAGAAGTTGTTATTTTCAATTATTTAACATATAATTTTGAATGATAGAGATGATCTCATCCAAAAATATGGGGCAACTGATATGTCACCGAAAACTATACTAGTTAAAGCACGAATCTTGATATCTAAAGTAAACCGATTCTGAGTCGAGACTAGCCCAGATCAAGCACTTAAAATATTATTGAAAATTTTGGGATATCAGTCGAATCCTTAAATAACTCCTAAATATGGAGTGTTTATAGTCAAATCCAGCATCTCGACAAGCCAGATCTAACAAGCCTTTGATCTCGTAATTCTGACTTCATTTATACATTCAAATACTTAAAATACATCAGATGATCATAGGAATCATTTTGAGTCATCCGATGGAGTGGTTTGGATTTTGCTTATATTTACAAAAATGTCACTCCCTTAATCTATAAATAGCCCCTCATTTTTCACATGAGGGGGACCCAAAGCTAAAGAGAGGAGAGAACTCTGAGACTCGAAGAAACTCAAAGCATAATTGGGCCACCTGCCGACCGTCGCCAGTTCATCACCGACCACTACCAGCCGCCGGTGTCGGCCATCACCGCCGGTCATCGCCGCCATCGCCGACCACTACCAACCATCGCTATCGGCCACCATCGCCGGTCATCACTGCCGTCGACCACCGCCGTCGGCCATCACCACCGTCGACCGCGGCCGCTGACCACCACCGACGGCTGCCGTCGGCGACAACCATCGGTCATCGAGATAGCCACCGGATCACGCTGATCAAATGCAATCATCGCCACCATCTGGTCACCACCGCTAAGTCACACTACCGCCACCGCCGACAGCCATCTTTACGTAGTTTTCATCAGATCATTAGACTACCACCTCAAGCAAAGCATTCACCATTCATCTAGCGAAACTTGTCACAGAACTTATTCTTATAAACTATCCTTCTCCTACTTTGGAGAAAGGGTAACAATTGTAACAAAAGCTCATATAGTGAAATTATTTCAAAGTTGGCTAGGCTTCGTGATTTTTCCCTTTTTTGGGTTTTCTACGTAAAAATTTTGATGTATCTCAATCTTTTTTGCTGTGTGTGCAGAACTTTTGTGCAATACTAAAACATTGAATTCTCCTACTCTACCGACCCAAATCTTTCTACACATAACAATACTTTTTACGTGATTAGGTAGGATTTTGAGTTCAACACCAAAATAGCTTAACGATAAGATGAACCAAGCTAGTAGATCTTTATTGATAGCTCAATGGTCACCATTATCATCAATGAATGCTTTCTTTAAAGGCTAAGTAAAATGATGGTGTCCATCATGATTTGGACATAATTCTAGCAATTTATCAAAATCTTCTAGTAAATATGAGCTATCAAAACCATAATATTTTCTTGGAATGGAGTTAGACATCATTCTTGATGATGAATAATTCAATGTACAACACATTAGTTGTATTGAATTGATTGATTAAACTCATCCTTATTATGATCTATCTCAATATATTTAAGCTAAACAACTATATTTTTTTGTTAAGTTTTCCAACTTAGAATTGATTCATTTGAAAGAAGGGTTAATAGAACAATCCTTATGGTTAATTGCAGTTATATTTAGATGAATTGCCTTGAGGTACTAATTCACTTGTGGATATGTTGTGACCTCGCCTTTAATAGCTGCATTAATGATTTCACCTATTTCTTTTTAAGAAAAATCTCATGAAGATACTTTCTAAGGTTAATTTGACCACGTGAAATTTTTTTCTTGCCAATTACCAAATATGTACTTTGATAGTAAATTTTTAAATATTTTTAAATAATTTATTTTACTGCTAATTGAATTAATTCTTCTACTGTTTATAAACAATCTATCTGTACTAAAAAAAAATTGTTCAAATTATCCTGATATTTAGAAAAAAAATTTAAAAATAGATTTTATTTTATTTTAATTGTGTTCAGTTCTACCTTCAAGGTGTGATCTAAATTAATTCTTCATGATTTGAAGCATCAATTTTAGCTATTTTTAAAATTGTTTAGAATGAAAATATTCACATAGGATATATTTTTTACACTTTGTTTTATTTTTTTGACAGCAATAATATGTTGATAAAATTATTTTGGTGAATTTTATTTAATCTATCAAATAGACTTTAGAAAATTTATTTAAAGTGCCTAAAAGTCTCTAAAATTATTGTTTGTCTAGAATTATAGTTCAAAATTTATTTGAAAATTCAATACTTCTATTGATAGGAATAATAAAAATATGTGACATGTTATTCCCAAAAATCTTATTTCTTATTAAAATAATTTTATTTTGGAGCAAAAAAGGTAAATTCATTTTATTGGATTAACCATTTAAAAGTTTTAAGATTGTGGAGATTAAAAATGTAAGGACACCATACTAATCTTAGGGATTCTTATTTATGTGATCAAATATGGTATCGAGGAATAATATACTATCCCTAGAGGAAGAGATATCACCCTATGATGAATTCAATCATTTAATAAGAACTTATAAAACTAATGAGTCTACATATAGTAGAGATTATTCTGCAACCTCACATGGATGAAGTAAGACATATTTTATTTTACTAAGGTTACAAGTTCCATAAAGGAGCAAATCCCTTAGTTAATTACATCTTGTAAGACTTGAATCTCCTAAGAAAACTCTCGATTAAAATAATCATCTATTATCTCCATAAATTTCAAAATTTATGTCAAGACTACAAAATATGAAAGTCAAATTAGAAAACTCAAATAAGAATAGTTCTTAATGGATTCCAAAGAAAGATAAGTAGGAAGCTTTATATTGGGAAACTCATTAAGCACTGCCTATCCTATAGTTAGGCTTTATATTTTGAGACAGATTTATTTTAGTTGAGTTAACATTTCATTATAATGTTGAGGCTTAGGTCGACAACAAGACTGTGGGAATGCCAAAGAGTTGAGGACTTATACCTGTAGCAAAGAAGAAATAAGTAGTGTCGAATCATAAAACTAAAGATAATTCAGCTCAAGCCAGAAGATCGCCCAATCTGACCAAGGAAAATTGAGATGTATGGGTTCACTTCTATTAAGAAAAATGAACCAATCCCACCACTTTTGGACTTACAAACCGCCTGAATGGGCTGCTAGTAGATACCATCTACGCTTCAAAATCATGTGGCTAGTTTTTGGTAATGCAAGATGACTAAGCTGTTATGTATTAGTACAAAAATTTAAGAAGCTAGAATCACTCCTTAAGCCCTAAGATCATGACTGATATAATTAATACTTCTAAGTGATGCATTAAATTTTCTATTTAAATATTTTTAGGCGCAATTTATTTGATAAGGCTCACATATGTAATAATGTTTATAATGAGATGTATTTAGAAATAAGTTATTAAATTATAATAGAAAGAAGACTTTCCCAATAAGATGTTTATCCTCAATGACATATATATATTCTTTATGCAACATGAAAAGCCCAATTCAAGGAGGATGAGGGAATATATAATATGGTTCATAAGTTCTGCGAGTTTCTTGTTGATTTTAGTATTTTTACTAAGTCTTTAATTAAATAATATTATGAGTTATATTATTTTGATTAGAGTTGATTAAATGTATCTGAATGGTCTCAAAAAATGCCATATCCCCTTCAAACTACACCCACCCATATGTTTTAGGGTGCCTTTTGCCCCGACGACCTTGGAGGATGAAAGTGTAAACCCTTTTGCACGATACTGCTGACCTGATGATTGGGTGCAGTTCGACCGAAAGTATTGTCATCGAGTACTGCAATTTTTTTGTTGTGAGGGAGATGCATACAAAGCCGATGGAAGGTTTGTAGACATGGATATTTGGACATCGCTGCCATGAAGGGAATCTATTTTCCTCTGCCAAGCTGGTCAAAGCCATGAGGCTATGGAAAGAAACCTTAACTTATGGAAATGGAGTAGGCTAAACAGAGAAGCAAAAAATGTCTAAATTTTTTGTGCTTCAGGAAGCAAACCTATATCTTTTTGCTTATCATGGTTGGTACAGAAGAAAAGGGTACTATTTTTGTATGAAATGCTATTGCTGGTGATGCAATTTTGTTTTATGGTAAGGCAAATAAAAAGTGTTTTGTGATTGATGATGTCAAGTAATGACAAAAAAGTTACATCTTTTACAGGTTTAAATTTTATCGTTGTTGCTCTCTAATTAATAGTTCTATTATTTTTGGTATCTCAACAAAAAAAGGTTTGAAACACTTTTCTCATCTAGAAAGAATGTTCATCTTAAAGCTTACTAACTTCTCTGATCAAATAAAAGGGATTCGCTAATCAAAGTCTCTTAACAACCTGACATTGAAGCATTATGTAGTTGTTAGTTTGATTCCCCCAAGTAGACTAGCGATGATGGAACCAAGTGATTTTTATTTGATTTGTCACTCAAATCTCAATCATACTACATAAATTAAACCAAGCATTATGTACGACAAATTTAGAGGACTTGAGATGCCCTTAATTAAGAGTGCTCTATAAGCTATAGCTAACCATAGAATTTATTCTTATTGAAAACCTTAATCTATGTATAACATAAATCGGATATGCCGAATTGTCACTTTAGGGTAATTTCTAGGAAAATAATAGTTTGCTATTGAAGACTCCTTGCTATTCAAAGTTTGATCATATGGACAACCAAATAAGTAGTCATGATAATCTAAAAAGATATGAAAAAAATTCAAAATTTTGATCCTTTTAATAGAAATTCATCATGCAATTTGTAATCTATAGTCAATAAAATTTGTTTATCTTTCATACCAAGATAAATTCAATAGAAGCATTAGCATACCAGATACTCAACATTTATTTTATCAAACTATGGTACCTTTAAAGTTATAAAACTAGGTAATATATAAAAAGAAAAACCATACATAATTTTTTAGTAACTTTATTCTCAATACCATAATGATTTTTAAGAATAAAAGAATATTGTGACACAAATGCAATCCAATTTGCTTGAAAGCATTTCTTTTTTCTATTTTCTTTTTTCTTTTTTCTTTTCTGGTTTGATGGTGGGTGGTTGTTGAATATAACTTAGGCTCTTATTCAAGAAGATAATACTTCTAATATAATAAGGCTAGCCATCATAAAACTTCTTATCATAAATGGAAATTGAATGATGTAAAAGATCGATGGATAATAGGCATTAGATGTTATCTAATGATGGTGTACAGGGAATATCAAATGCCAAAAAATGGTGATGGTCTTTTAATCTTCCTCTTTATGCAATGTAAATTAGAGACCAAGAATGTGATATCAATAATCATGTCTAGTATAAGATGGGATCAACTAAGTGTGTCCGGTTGCGCTCGATCTCGAGCCAAGGGTTTTCTACTTCTCCTCAGTGCTTTCCTCTCTTTCCTCTGGCCTGCCATCGCTGCTGTCCCTCCTCGGCATTTTCTTTTCATTTTCTCTTTGGCTTTCTGTGTGGTTCTGATCGATTCTGATATCGAAACAGAGGCCATTGTAGCTTGCATTATGCATTACTATTGATCATGGATTCAACCGTGGCTCCCCCGTGGGGGAATCCCTCCTTACCCCGTGAGGCTGCTTCAGTTAAGGACTCTCTTGGGAACGCTGGTGCTAATTCTACCATGGCTACTAAATCCTTTAGGGATGTGCTTGCGGGTAAAGCGAATAACGCAGGTGAGTCTTTCGATTTTATTTCTACTACATTCCGGAGAGTACCCGTTGTTATGTGTTCCAATTTTGTGGTGGAAAAATTGGCTAAACCATATGAATTTGCTTTGGTTGGTAAATTTTCCCTTCGCCATCTATCTATGGAGAATATCCAAAGTTTTTTTCATTCGCTTAAACTGACAGGAATTTTTTCGGTGGGATTGATTGATTCTAGGCAAATTTTGATTCAATTAGCTAACGATCTGGATTACTCTCGTATTTTTGCAAGACGTTCATATTTTGTTTTTAATTGCCAAATGCGGTTATTGAAATGGACCCCTCTTTTAACATTGAGGAATTTCCTATTGTTCCAGTTTGGCTGTCTATCCCTAACCTTCGGGTGCACTTCTTTAATCCAAAATTTCTATATGCGTGGTCGCCTGTTTGTCCAACCAATTGGACCAAGCAACTGCTTCTAGCTCTAGACCTTATGTTGCTCGTGTCCTAGTGGAATTGGATATCACTAAAAAATATTCTAAGGAAATTTGGATTGGATCATAAGAATATGGATATTTACAAAAAGTAGAGTTTGAAAACTTTACTATATTTTGCTCACATTGTAAAATTCATGGACATGGATTTGTTGATTGTTTTGTAGCTCATCCGCATTTAAAGAAGATCCCTATGGTCTCCAAAGCTACTCCAACCATTAAGGCCACTTTGAATGAAACATCACAGGATATGGCTACTAATATAACTGTCCCAATACATGATAAAAATGAGCCCCAAACTCGTATTCACCTCTCTGAACCCAAGATGGATACAGTTGAGCAACCCCCAGTAGGCACAACTCCTTTTAAGGATCAGATTCCTCATGTTGGAAACTATTTACAAAACCAAAATATTGATATTAATGCTTCAAATACCAGCTCAGGATCTCCTCTTGTTACTGAGTCCCTTACTAATGCTAATATTCTTGCTCTTTCATCTCTAGTAGCTAAAGATCATATGAATAATAAGGTTGGGTTGGATGAGGTGTAGTATTTATAGATAACTTCCACCCTTGATCTAGGGGTTTGTGTTCTGCCTAATTCTAACCCATCTTCTAATTCTTCTTCTAAATCGGATTAAAACCTAAAACCTAAACTGCATCAGGTTATCAACAATGAGTTGGAAGAAGAAGAATTGATCTCTCCTACTGCAACAAATAATTAATTAGATTTTCCCTATCTGATGGGGAGGTTGTTGGTTTGGAAAATGATTTTCACATTATTTCTAAAAAGAGAAACAAATCAAATAAATCTAGATTCCCTAACTTTGCTAGAGTTACTAGATCTGGCTCATCTCAACCCAAGTAATGGTATCTTTCTTGATCTGGAATGCAAGAGGGATAGGCTCCCTCTCTGTTCGTAATAGACTTAACAACTTAGTTTGCATCCATAACATTTCTTTTCTGGCAATTTTGGAACCATTTATCCTTCCTTCCAGCATTCAATCTATTGCTGAAAAGATTGGCTTTAGTAGTTTTTTTGCGAACTCGAGTAATAAAATCTGGATCTTTTGGAAAAATCCTTTTGCATTCCATATTATTAAGGACCTTCAGCAGGTCATGAAGGCTAAAATCTATTTCGGCAATTGGTCCTGCTTTGGATCTTTTATCTATGCCTCCTGTAATAGGTATGGTAGAAGGAACCTTCAGGAAGATCTAGTTAATTTCTCGACCTCGGTTAATGCTCCCTGGTTTGTGGGTGGGGATTTTAATATTATTTCTTCCTCGGTGGAAAGAAGGGGTGGAAATCCTCCTAACTTTTTATCTATGGAGGAATTTAATAATATGGCCCTTGATTGCCACTTGACTGATTTGGGCTTCATTGGCTCCCAATACACTTAGAATAATCACGGAATGTGGCAAAGACTTGATAGGATTTTGTTTAAAGATCTATGGATCAACTCTTTCTAGAATACCTTGGTTGAACACCTTAGTAGAACCCTATCCGATCATTCCCCTTTGCTTATTTCTAAGGTTATCTATCCCCTCTTCGTATTCCTTTCGATTATTTATACTTGAGATCCTCTTTATCCTAATGATTCCGTTTTGGGGATGAAGAGATTATGGGTTAAATTAAAAAGGCTTAAACAATTCCTCAAATGGTGGAACAAACATTGCTTCAAAAATATTTTCACTAACATAAAAGAATTAGAACAAGAGGTCATATCGCTAGAAGAAGAGGTTATCCGATACCTCTAAATCTATTTTATTAAATCAAAGATAGATTAACAAGATATCAAGACATGGAGAAACTTACTGAGGCAAAAGGCTCGCTAAAAATTCTGGAGGAGATAGGAACACCAAATATTTTCATGCTCTGCTTAATAAGAAAAAGGCCTTAAATCACATTAAGAAAATCAAAAATACTAATAAAAGTTGGATTTCTGATGAAAAGGATCTTGTTGATTCGAGTTTCTCCTTCTTCAATAACCTACTTATTAAAAAGGTGAACTATGAGGAATTAGCATGTCCTGAGGCTATCCCCAAAATCATCACTGTAGAAGATAACATAATGCTTACATCCTTACCCTTTGAAGTTGAAATTACATTCACCCCCCAGAGTATGAATACAGATTATGTGGCTGGTCCTGATGGATTCACTCCACTTTTCTTTCAAAAATGTTAGAATATTATCAAAGAAGAAGTGGTTAAAGCTGTTCTAGATTTTTTAGAGGGAACATCCTCCCCAAATTCTTTTCTAGTACTTCCATTGTTCTAATTTCTAAAATCGAAAACCCCAAACTTTGGAATCATTTTAGACCTATAAGTCTATGTACATTTTTTAATAAGCTAATATCGAAGATCCTAACCAAAAGATTAGTTACTTTACTTCCTAAAATCATTTCCCCTAATCAAACTGGCTTTGTCAAAGGTCGATCTATCTCTGATAATGTATTATTGGCTCAAGAAATTGTCCATGATTTAAACACCAAAGTTTGATGGGAATCTTATTTTTAAGTTAGACATATCTAAATCCTATGATAATATTTGGACTTTCTCTACAAAATTTTATCTATATTCGGCTTTTCTGACTTGTTCATTACATTAATCAAGAATGATATTGAAAACTCTGGCTTTTCTTTACTTATTAATGGCAAGGTTCATGGTTTCTTTTCTTCATCCCATGATATCAGGCAAGGGGATCCCCTTTCTCCAGCCCTTTTCATTATCACAGTGGATTATCATTCTCAAAATTTTGAACTTATGTTTATCAAAATGCCTAACATGTGCTACAAGACTAGGGGTGGTTTTCCTATCTCTCACCTCTGCTTTGCGGATGATTTCATTATTTTCTACAATGGGTCTACCCGTTATATTAAGAAATTGTATAAGTTTCTTATTCATTTTGGTAGGGAGAGTGGCTTAAAAATTAATCCTGATAAAAGTGGCTTCATTGCTAGTAAATCGATTCCTATTCCTAGGATTAATACTATCAAGAGTATCACGGGCCTTGCCCAATATACTCTCACTATTAAATACCTGGGTGCTAAGAGATCTTTTCTTTTTGATAAGGTGATTCAAAAAATCTATAAGAAAATTTTGCTCCTCGGAGTTCCATCTTCTTTCTTTTGGAGCCAGACTAGTTCTGATTAAAAGTATTCTCTGCTCCTTACCCCTCTATCTTCTTTCCACTATTGTCCCTAGCACTTCTATCATTAATAATATTAATCGGTTGTTCAATAAATTCTTCTGGGGTTCTACTTCATCATCCAAAAAAAAACTCATTGGGCGAGTTGGTACAACTATTGTGGCCCTTTGAATGAAGGTGGATTAGGTTGTAAAACCTTACAAGATTCCATTAAATGTTTTTCCTATAAAATGTGGTGGAACCTTAGGAGTAATCACAGCTTCTGGTCTAAATTTATCCTTGTTAAATACTATAAGGGTAATCACCCCCTCATTTGCATTTTCAAAATGGGAGATTCCCTTGTGTGGAGAAGACTTTGTAACATCAAGTGGGCTGCTGAAGATCTTATCTCCTGGGGTGTGAATTCCAGTTCATCCTTTTTTTGGCAAGATAATTGGCTTGGTTTGGGTTCTATTGAATCTTTACTCAACACCCATTCTATTGAGAGGTTCAAAATTAGCCATTTCATTACTCAGAATTCTTGGAATATAGCTCAGTTAGGTTCCTATGTCCCAAATTTTATCATCAACAAAATCCTGAATATTAATCTTACAACTAGTAAAATGGATCAAATTCTATTCAACAATTCATCCACTGGTGATTTTATTTTTAAGGACGTGTGGCAAGCTATTAGATTCAAAAATCAAGAATCTCTAATCTTCCCCCAAAATCCTGAGTAATTCTATTTCTCGCTTTTCAATTTTACATATGATTCTTAAATAATACATTCCTCGGATGCCATTCTCCAAAAAAAGGCTTTCATCTTTCTTCTATGTGTCAATGTTGCTTTCACATAGAAATGCTAGACCATGTCTTTGTTAATGGCCCCATTGCAGCTAAAGTTTGGCACTGGTATGTTAGTCTATTTAATACTTTATTGTTTGATGGATCCATCTCTATCGTGCGCCTTTTAAATAATTTCCTATCCTATGCCCCGAAAGGTCATGTCAAATGTGTTCTCGCTATTACTCTATTGTGGTATATCTGGTTGGAAAGAAATGATGCTAAACACAATGATATTCCCATGAATTTTCACCGCATCATTGCTAAAACCAAAGGTAAAATTACCTCCCTTTACAAAGCTAAACTTCTTCATCCATCGAGTTTCAAAGATGTTAAGCATCTAGCTCATTACTTTGGGATTCCTCTCCCATCAAATGAAACTGATTATATCTCTAAAACTATATATTGGATTAAACCTCAAAATCATATTATGGTTAATACGGATGGATCTGTTGCTAATGGGATGTATGATTGTGGGGGTATTTTAAGAGACTTTAGAGATGATGATTTGCTATTTTGACTTTAAGCTCTTTTTTTTTTGAACTTTATGGCCTACATTATGGGATATTACTATGCATTAAAGACTTTAGAAAATCCGTTTGAAATTGACTCGCTCTGAATTTATTAAACTCTGGAGCTCTTAGTATTGCCAAAGTCTACTATACTCTCAACCACACAAGAAGGCTTCTTGCTTCTCTTGATTATCATATCTCTCATATTTATCGAGAAGGGAATTTTTGTGTGGATTTTCTTGCAAATTTGGATGCAAAGTCCTCTATGGTTAATATATTTTTTTGTGATAATATCCCCCTTTATTAAGGTGGTTGGTTAATTTAGATAAAAGTGGTTTACCTTATGTTAGGAATTTGTAAGCTATTATTTTTGTATTTTGCTATATCTTCTGACTGGAGGAGGTTTTCCATCTCCTTTAGGTAGGGTATTATTTTAGGTTTTCTTGATTTCTGGGGGCTTTTATCAGGAATGTTGTTAAGGAGAACTTATAGATGGTTTTGGATGAAAAATTTGATCATTCTATGTGTTCTGTGTTTTTACTAAATTGGCCTATGCAGCTATTAGGAATGTTTCTTAAGGCTGAATTTGGAGATAGGACTAACTGCTACAATGTTTGTCGTATTAGACTTGAACATCATGGTATTTTATTTTTCTCTATCTGCGGGAAATCTTTTAATTGTTTTGCTGCTAGGGTGGTTTCGGTTGTGTTTTCCTGGGACTGTTAGCTCCCTCCTTTCGGTTTGGATTATGGTGGACGTTTGATGTCATTGTGTTATTCTATGATGTTTTGGTTGTTGCGTGATTCTTTATGAGACGGTTGGTTCCTTGGCTCTGGAGTTTCGGGTGACTGTATATTGCTCTATTGCCTTTCTTTTTCATTTTATTCGGTTGTTTTAGGTTAAGTTCATATGGATCTTGGGTGGATCGGTGGGATTTTTTTATTGATAGAGGTTGGATTTATATGTCTCTTTGGTGTTGTATATGCTTTCTTGTGGATTGGGATTTTGAGGCTGCTTGTTGTGTGGATTATTTTTCAAAAAAATGTTGTTTCTATATGAAATGGTTGATGGTGGACTCACATTTTGTATTTCCATCGGGGAGGTCTATATGCCTTTCTTTGGTTTGGTATATGATGGCTGCCTGTTGATTGGTGTCATCTCGCCTTTCTTCTTCCTTAATCTGGTATGCTATGATCTCTTAAATCTAAATATAATTGGTGGTTCTGAACAAGGAAGGTCTTTTTGGCTTCATTCAATGGAATTTAATATTTTTCTGTTTAGTGTTCATATCATGTTGTTGAGCTATATGATTTTCCTTTAGATAGATGGTTGTCTCAGGTTTATTTTCCCTGACGGGTGGCGAAGTACTCCCTTTATTTGGATGGTAGTAGCATATGTGTGGTACTCCCTTGCGGGATGCATATGTATCTGGCTACTCCAGACTAGTGCGGATTATTTGTTGCACCCCTTTTTCTTAATGTTATGTTTTCCCATTATAATTAGCTCCGATTTTATGGGTACTAACTAGCATCCAAGTTTGTTTGCAAGTTTCTTTTCTCTTAATGCAGGTTCCAGTGGGCATTTTCTCTTGGATGCAAAATCTCATCAACTCCTTCTACTGGCATTGGCGGACATATGGTTGGTGCTTAGGTTTTTTTTCTCTTTATATGGGCTATTGTATTTTCTTTTGTTGTGTGAGTTTTGTATTTAGATAGGGGTTTTACTCTTTAGGCTAATTGTAGCTCTTTGAGCGGTAGACTCAGAGTTTAACCCCTTTTTTAAGGATCTTGTAACCCCTTTTCTTATGAGCAATAAAATTCCCCTATATAGGGTTCCCCAAAAAAAGGAATAAGATGGGATTGGAAGAATTTAGAAAATGATTGACTATGTAGGATATTCGACAAAGGTTGATGGTATGCTCAATTGTTGTTTTTATTAGAAGGATGACTATTAACAATAAAAGTTAAGGTTGAAGATCAGTGGTTGACCAGCAAGGTAGGCATTAAACATAGTACCTAATATACATCTAATAGTGGTGAGTGTTGTATCTATGATCGTAAATTAAGAACATCAAATGTTGGATAATGATCGGTGATCTATTATATGAATTTCTTTTAAGATGGGTGCTTAGAGACTAACAAGATGAACCTTAACAACTTATGTTAGTTGAGCACAAGAAGGTGTCAAACTATAGTCAACTAGGAATATTAGTTGTCAAGTGAAGGATCCATTTATTCATTCTTATAAAAGCAGATACTAACTATCGAAAAGGCTAGGATCGTACATCGAAGGATGATATATGTTAGACAATAGCAAACATTGACTAAAAATCTACTAAGAGCATTAAATGTATGATTTGGTGATTATTTGATCACCAATTAATGTTCTAAAATTTATAACTATACTCAACTACTTTTGATGTTGTTCGGTTCGTCTTGTCAAGATATTTAATCTAACTAATGTTATTGATTATCATCATCTAATCACTACTATTAAATTGTCATCACTAGACAATCATTAGACTATCATTACCAAACAATCACCTTTGAAAGTCAATCAATAGGTTAATGAGATTAGATTACTCGAACCCACCCACTATTGTTGAACCACCACCACCGGACACGCCATAAGACGCGCTCTCTTGCTCATCCCTATCATCGCATATATCACTGGAAAATCACCATCATCAAACTATTATCAACAAACCTCTATTATTAGAGCATCACCACCAACCTCCACCATTTAACTGTTATCCATAACCGCCACTATTATACTATTATTGTTAAACCAACAGCACCTAATTATCATCATAAGAGTAATGTTTCATGATCGTAATTGTTGGAGAAACATCGCCTGATTATCATAGCTTAACCTATATCATTTTATTATAATCACCAGATCATCATCGTCTCATTTCGGTCACTTGACCACCCATTGCTTAATTATGATCACTCACTCATCATTCTTGTTCATGATCTTCCAAACAACATTATCCAATTAAAGTCACCCGACAATTATCATCTAAATGGGTACATGGAAAGGCTTATAAGACTCATATATGTTGTACATACACATCATCACTTATAAGGCTAATGCATGTTATCAATGCACACTATCACTCATAAGATTGATTATTACTGCCAATATATCTTAGCACCTATGAAGCTAAAATATATTATTGATGCATGCATTACTTATAAAGCTGATGTATAATGTCAACCCATATCATCATTTATAAGATTAAATCATACCATTGACACCCACCAAATACAACACGTGCTATCACTAATAATGTTAACGCACACCATCAACAATAAAGTTGATTTACATTGTTAGCACTAACTATGACTACAAATGTCAAAACTAATATTTATGCTAAATTTCTTTCTCTTTAATCTTCCCCCTTAAAGGAGAACAATTTAACAAACCTCAAACAATCTTTAGAAGACAGGTCCAATACCTCAAGATTTTTCCAACTTTCATTAATCCATGATTTATTGTTTTTGTCTACCAACCTAATAAAATGCTAACAATCTAAAGCAAATATTAAAGATTTTTTTTTAAATAATTAGAAAATATATCATGTGGAAATTGACTTCTTCATCTTCATTATCAAGTGATTGATTATTAATTTTTTTTTCCCATTTTTAATATACCGAGGTGATCTCCAACTTAGTCTAATTTAAAATTATTGTTAAAGTTTTTCAAAAGTTGGTTAGGATCACATTTATTTATTATTTATTATTTATTATTTATTATTTTAACTTTATTTTATTTTATTTCTATTTTAATTTGAAATAAATTATGTTGAATTTTTATGTGGTAATAATTGCATGTGATAGTTATTTTTAAAAATAGACAATCAGTTATAAATTATCTTGAGTGATTTAAATAAATTAATTTATTTTAAAAATAAAAAATGCTCAAAATACTTATAAATTATTTTGAGTGTTTTTAAATAAGTTAATTTATTTTAATAATAAAAATACATCAACAAATATAAGTTTGAAAAAAATAAAAATGAAAGCTCGAGATAAAATGAATCACAATAAGCAGTTAATATATAATCACTACCTAGCCATTATTTGGGTTGCAAATGAACAAAGTGTTCAACAAGTTATTTGTGGCCCAGCTTTATTACAACTTGTTCATGATCATTTTATTAAGTAATTAAATAAATTTGAATACTTCATAAATACATAGTAACTAAATAGCTAAATTTGAACTCATTATTCCATTTATTTATATTCATAAAAAAGATCATTTAAAACTTGTGAACAAGCTCTTTATAAAGTTTAATTAAAACTTAGTTTAGGCTCGTTCATGAAGAGTATCATTTAAAAGTTTATTTTTATACTCAATATTGTCTTATAAGTTAATTATTTTTTTCAAATAAGCTAGTGGTGGACAAGCCCAATTAAGTATTATTTATTTTGTTAAACAAGCATGAGAGAACTACAAGGTGGGCCCACCCTCAATTTTTTCTTGATGAAGATATTTTCTAATAACTTTGTGTTTCCTAAACAAAAGGTTTTGCCCATTTAAAGTAGGATTTTTCTTTATTACTTAAAACTTATTTTTGGCCAAATATTTATATAATATGTTCTATGGTTAATGTTAGATCATGGTTTGTCTGTGAGATTGCACCACCTAGCAAGGGGAGTTAGAAGGGGGAGATAGTAGATGTGTAAGAAAGGAAATAACACATAAAGATAAGGAATGTAAGCCTTTGTACTATAAATTAGAATCTATAAGAGCTTTAGGAAGATTAATTTTCCAAAGGTTCAAAAATCCAAAGCTCATGATATCCCAAAAAGTTTTCTAACCCATAAAAATCTCCCTCTATTTATTCGTTCAAATTAGTCTTAATGTTTCTTAATCAGTTACATTGAATTTAGCCAAAACAAAGAGCTTTTTGGCAATTAACTTTCAAATAACATTGTTATTTACATGATTACTTGAGACATTTCATGCATATAAAATAAAGGGATATTTATAAATCAACCACCTAAAATATATGCATTTATAATTTAATCACCTTCATCATTTTTTAACTATGAGGCCCATGTATTTGCGCATGCCACGATCAAATTATTATGAATTTTACAAATATGAAAATTTTGGGTTGGGATTTTGTTATGAATTTCAATATTTGAATGTCAATTTGAAATTTTGATGTTGAAGATGGTTAATTTAAAAATATGTAAGAATATGGTGATAGTGTATGTAAAAGCCTCTAAAATAAATATTTGGTGTCAAAAGGTACTTAATGCAAACAACTTATTTATTTTAATCATAACAATATATTAAATTTAATTTATTAAATATTTTAAACACAATAACTCAAATAACTACAAATAACTAAAAACTTGTCCACTTTTAGACTAAATGAGACAAGGTACTACATCATTAAGGGGCTGTTTGGTTGGCTGAAAAAGAGTGTATTGTAAATCAAATACATGTAATTTAGCTTATTTAGTGTTTGGTGTGCTGTAAAGTAAATACGGTGTAAAATTTATGGTATTTGAAATACTCCAAAAGTTATTTTCCGTGTAAATGAAATACCCCCAAATCCAACGAAATTAGAAATCACGCGGGCTGAAAACTCATTCACGCATATTCCCCATCGTCTCCCTCCCGCGATAACCGTCACACAAGGGAACCCACACGACTACAAGATCTGAGCCATAGGAATCGGCTGCGCCGTAGGATATGAGGCGCCCCAATCGCATAAGCTACCACCGCCGCGAGAGCTCCTGTCGTGCCAGCTGGAGTTGCGATCGTGCGAGCCGTGTCCACGAGTCTTCACTTCCTGGAAATTTCTGCTGCAATCCTAAGTCCAACTTATTGGTTCGTTTCATGCAAATTAGCATTTTCTTTTTGAGAAATCTTCTTTGCTTGGATTGGTACTTAGAAGAAGGTTATCTAGGGATGCTGCATGACGGTTAATTTCGTCAGTCATATTTTGTTGTAGGTAGATTGTCTTAATTGTATATCCATAGATGGGAAAACATGATTTACTCTACTTTTGGTAACTCTTGTACAATCAAGTTTGGCATTATCATATTAGTAAACTATCATTGAAAGGAAATTAGTTATTTGGCTCATGTGTTGCATATTCATAAGATGCAAATCAGTTCCAAGGTTAATTAAATTGAGTGTCAAAACTATTTATTTTTTTTTTTTTTTTTGCAATCCTTTTACTATATAGTTTGAATATGATGTTCGAAAGTATACCATGTAAAATACAAATGATTGATTAGAAGCTCACAAATTTCTATATTTGCTATACAAGGATGTTGACGAAACTAGCATGTATGGGATAGGTTCAAATTCTTCTATATTTGTTACAAGTATGTGGATGAAACTAGCTATTGGATAAACTTAACAAATGTAAGTGGTAGTACTAGATGCTACATCATTGTCCAACATGTCATGGTTTGGATAAGGAACTGAATCTTCTAAATCATAGGAGATTTTGTAACAAAATTCAGACAATGCTTGATCATAGGTCAAAATGTAGAATATAATCGTGCCATATGGGCTTAGGTAACTGATCAAAGTTAAGCATTATGCCTGATTATTTCTATTTTTTGTGTGTTTTTTTCTTATTTTGTGTATTTTGATTATCTTTATCAATTCTTAATAGAAGGCTTACACCACATCTACATTTTGTTTTATATTTTTGAGGAAAATTTAGATGTTGGCAGATTTTATCTACGTTACTAATTTTGTGAATTATTATTATTTTCATATGATAAAAATATTGTACTGCTGCTCTCATGGTTGTTTTGCATGGTCAATGTTTTATTAAATAATCATGATAGGATTCATTATTATTCCCTAGAGGAAATTCTAAGATTTAGATGATAATTTCTATTCAATTGTGAAATTTTCTATTACCTCAGGATATCTATGTGTTTGCTAGATCTGATCAAAGTTACCGATGCTTAATTAGCCCTTACCAACCTATGTTTTAAGTGGTTTAATGTTAAAGTTTTAGGTGATGAATAATAAGTAGGTTGCGGTTTTGATCTAGCCAAAAAACTATCATGTTTTAAGATCCACCAAAACCATGTGACAACGAAATGAAAGTTTCTTAAGACTGAGTTGAATTATAGGTTTTCTTTTAACTTGAAGCTGACTTCCAAATTTGCCAACTACATTCAGACATCATTTGGTTCATTGTTATTAAGATTTAGTTTTAAATATGATTTATATTTGCATTGTAGGAATATCATGATAATATTGCAATCAATCAAATTTTATTTGTCTCATTACGTATAACTTTTCATGAAAATTATATTGTTAATTTATATAATAGTATTATTTAATATACAATATATAGATTGCTAGGGAAGATATAAAGTTTACAAAAATGTTTTATGATATAAAATAAATAATGTAAGAAAATAGTATTCCCTAAAGACTGCTTCACCCAAATTTATTAAAAAGAGAATTCTCAAATCTTCCAAAGCAAATAAGAAAATTAAAAATTATAAATATAGAGTTTTATTAAAGAGGCTGAAAAAAATATTAGGAATTCTCGATCCCTTCATACATATTTACAAATTCAGGTAAAATTTTTTTAGCTCTACCTTACTTTCTCTTCACTAAGATGTCCATAGATATAAAAATGATGATTCTCTTCTTATATCATTTATTCCACCTTCTATTGTTTTCTTTATAATTCCATTATTTCTCAACTAATTTGATGGCTTTCTTATTCTCCTAAACATTTTTTCTTATTTTCTGAGGATCAGCTTAGTGAATATCATTATAAAAATCAATGAGTGCGATCTCTGAACAGGGTGAAGGATGGTCGTCTGATTACGATGAGTTTTCAAATGATGTGGAGATCAATGGAAATCAACTTGCTTCAGCCATTCATGCCTTCATTACTGACTTAACCATTATTATATTTATTTTATTGGATACACTGAGGAGAGATCAATAAAGAATTAATCCTAAACAAAATATTCAGTGTGAAACTTACCTTTCTAGATTATATCATGGATCCGATTCAGATTGTGTGAATATGGTTCGAATGAAAAAAAACTCCTTTTTTAAAATTATGTAATTTATTTCGCACAAGAGGTTTACTTGTAAACACGCTTAATGTAGAAATTGAGTAACAGGCTGCTATATTATTACATACCCTTGGGCATAGTGTGCGAAATTGGGTCATTCGATTCAACTTTCAACGATCTGGAGAAATTGTGAGTAGGTAGTTTAATGTTGTATTGTATGCTATAAGAAAGTTATGACATGAGATGATAAAGCCTCTGACATTGGAAACTCCACATAAAATACAATCGAGCAATAGATTCATGCCTTTCTTCATGGTATGATAATGATATCTTATATAAATATTTTAATGCTCTTACTAATATAACTTATTAATTTCAAGATTGTATCAGTGCTCTTGATGGAACTCAAATTAAAGTTAGGGTTCCTAAGGAGCATGAATCTGCTTTTAGATGGAGAAAATCTTATCCCACCCAATATGTGCTTGTAGCAATAGACTTTGATTTGAGATTTACATATACCTTAGTTGGGTGGGAAGGTTCAGCACATTATGCTACAATACTCTATAATGCCTTAGAATGACCTGATGGTCTATTTATTTCAGAAGGTATAAAATATATTTATCATAAATATCAGTTTCAATAATTACTTATATGAATGATTGATTCACATTTATTCACAAGTAAGTACTACCTACTGGACGGTGGCTACTCTACTAAGAAGGGTTTTATATCTCCATTTCATGCCACAAGATATCATCTTCAAGAATTCAGTAGCATTAGACCAACCAATGCTAATGAATTGTTTAACCTTCGACATTCATCACTCCATACTACAGTGGAGTGTGCTTTTGGTTCTTTGAAAAATCAATTTGGAATTATCAAGTGTGACCCATATTTTCCATTATAAATACAAGTTCATATTGTTCTTGCATCTTGTATATTACATAATTAGATCATTTCAGAAGAGGGTGATGATTTTATTCTTCCAGAGGATGAGTGGAGAGCACATAGAAGAGTAGCATGACATGAGGGTTCTAGATGAATCTGGTAAGTGGTTGGACAAAAGAGACCAAATAGCTCATGCAAAGTGGAGCCGCATGAACGAAGTCGGTTATTAGCTAGAAATTTGGATGACATAAAATATCCTTTCTAGCACATAGTCCATATTTTGGGATGTTAGATTTATTATCTTTTTTTTAAATCATATTATATTAGTACATATTGTACATATTTTTTTATGCTGATTGTTTATCTTTTTGGGTAAAAAATATATATTTTTTCAGTTAATATATGTAATAGATGATACAAATATTTATTTCTGGGTAGAATAAAGCATCTTTGTTTTTATAAATTTATATTTTTTTTGCATATTTTCTTTTGTAAGATTATTTTTTAATCATACTAACTACTAATTTTTGCTTCAATATAATAGTTGTCTAATTAGGTTAAATGGACAATCTTCCTCCTAACCCCCTCACTAGCTCTAAAACCTAAAAGAATGCATTTTGCCTGGAGTACAAAACCAGAATGGATTTCAGGGCTTTTACAAATCATGTGTAAGTATGTTGATGTGAATATAAGAAGCACTTAAGGCTTCAAAGGTACTATGTACAAAGGTGTTTCTTATAAATTAAAACATAAATTTGGAATTGAAGTTACACCGGATCAATGCAAGAATTAGATCAGGCATCAAAAAGGAATATGAAATCACATCTAGGAGCTAATGAGAAAATCAGGTGTGTCTTGGGATGAAGATAAAAAAATGATATTGATGAGACGAGGAATATGCATCACATATTTAGATATTTTTTGTAATATAGCTTTCCCACATGATATTGCTAAGAAATATATGTTAAGTATTTTTACTTCTTGCATTGTAGGCTTTTCCAAAAGATGCTGGCTTTTTAAATATTCCAATTGTAAATTACAATAAATTGGAAAAAGTTTGTGGTGAAGGTCATGCCAGGAGAATGGGCAAAGTTAGGAAATTCTGAAACTTCCTTTAGTACTCAACATATTAGTTTAGATGATGAGCCTCCAAGTTTTATCGAGATATGTACAGATGCATCCCATTCCATTGAGTTACCTAATGTGGAACTTACACAGAATTCTAGAGAAGACAAAAAGATTAATACCTTCATCTTCGAAAGAATTTACTAAATGCAAGAAGACTAAAAAGAATGAAAGTGATCAATCTATGCATGATTAAATTGTCATGATGGTTGATAGTGTAACTAAGTTACCAATGCAATTCAGAGTTCAACAAGGGATTTTAAGGAAAGACAAATGTTCAATGAACTAATGACAGAGCTTTTTAGTATTCCAGATTTTTCTGCTAAAGAGATTGACACAATTTATGAGAACTTATCAAAGAATCCTATGATGATTCGATCCTTTCTTTCAAGACCTACAAAATCAAAAGCGAGATTGATGCACAAAGAGTTAGGAAGATGATTCATATTTTAAGATTATGTAATTATTGTTCAATCTTTATGGTAACCACTATCTCATGCAACAGTACTTTATTGTAAACTTAAATTTTCTTTTGTTGAATGTGGACCTCTAAATGATGGTTAATGATATTTGGATGTAATGCACTATGATATTTTGTTGAATATACCAAACTTTGGATGTATGTTTTTTTTCTTTTGTATTGAGTACTATTGACCTCCATATGTGTGTCACAAATCAAGACAAGCACACAAGTCAAATTCGACGGACTTCGGAAGCGACAATGCACAAATCGGGGTTCAAAACACACTGGACATCACCGAAATCAACTGAAATGACCTCCGATCGACAATCGAACTTCTCCATCACATTCAGAATGTTAAAATTGGTCAAGATATAAGTATTGCATGACTTGATGAGCAATCGATCAAGCTCAAGTGTCAACACACCTGCACGCATATCAAGGTCAGAAGGTGTCGACGAGGAGCAAATGACATCCGTTCATGAAATTGATCACGCCATTGGCTTCAAAATATTAAAATTTATCAAATGAGACTATTTGCATTCAATTCAAATGAGTTTGCATGAAAATCGAGCAGTTGAAAGTGATGACGCGCATTTTGAGCTGAAATGGACCCAATTTAGCGTCGACTCAAACCAAACGGCCTCCAATCGAAACGGACCGCGATCATAATGAAATAATCTAAATCATATATGTATTGACTATATGCATTTATCGTGAAACCCAAATTAAAACTGGTTGAATTAATTTAAAATTAATATAAAACTCCCAAACTATCCCCCTGCTCAACCATTCACTCTCATTTTCAATTTTCTAAAAAAAAAAGAATAATTCAAAAAAAAAATTGAAAACCACTCCCCCCCATTTCTCTCAACTACTCCCTCTCATTCTGCCTCACGCTCTCCTCATTCCGGTGACCCATTTTTTTTTCTCTTCAAAATTTCTCCTCTCACTCCCGTGGGAAAATGAAAAGAAAAGCTAAAAAAAAGGTAAAAAAATTCTCCTCCTGTTGAAACTTTTCACTGTCCTGCCGTGGAGTCATGAAGTCGTGTTCCACTCGCCATTGTAGCCAGCGCTCCCCTTCCCGCATTCCCGCAAACCACCACCGTCGCACGCGCGTTCCGTGCATCCTGACCCATCGCTAGCATGTCTCTCACGGCCCAAGCCCATCGCCACTCCCGCGATGCGCCCGAGACTCACTGACCTCGGCCAACTTTGGCCCGCTCCGCTGTACCTGTTCCACGAGCAGCCCACGAGCTATGCTGCCACTCACAGCCCGCTTCCAGTGTGACGAACCCGCTGACCAGACCGCTGGCTGCCTCTCAGCCTGAAACAGGACTTGCAGGGCTGCCTTCCAAGGCCTGCCAGCCTTCAAATAGCCCTTCAAGCCCACACTGGCTGCTAGCCTCCTTCCATTTAGCCCAAGGCCCACAACTCTTCCCTACAGCCCACTAGCCTACTATTCTAGCCCGCCAGCCTCCTTCCCTCTAGCCCAAGGCCCACAACTCTTCCATACATCCCACTAGCCCACTGTTACAGCCCTACTCCTCCTTATAGCCTGCAAATCCTTCCATTTTGCTATGCCATGAACTGGGGAATAAAATCATCATCAGGCAAATTCTTCCTTCAATTTTTGGCATCGCGCGCCCCGTAACCCTTCCACTTTTTGCTGTGCCATAAATCGAGGAAGAACATCATCAGCAGGTGAATTCTTCCTTTGATTTTTGGCATCCCACCCCTCGCTTTAGCTATCCCGTTTCCCCTGTGCCGCAAACTGAAGAAGAAAATTATTAGCAGGCAAATTTTTCCTTTGATTTTCATCGCATCCCAGAATTCCACTTATCCATGGGGAAGAACATCGCCAGTAAATTCTTCCTTCAAATTTCGGCATCGCACTCCCTCGCTCTAGCTGTCTCTCTTATGCTACACCATAAATCGGGGAAGAACATCGTCAGCAGGTGAATTCTTTTTTTAATTTTTAGCATCGCACCCCTTACCTTGCATTCCGAATTGCATACCCAACCCTGTTCCTTTGCCTAACACTGCAGTGTGCCGCAAAATATGTCAGAACATGTGGGGATTTGTGAATGTGAATATATACATGTGCTTGTGTTTCTTTGTAGGCTTGAAGACGTCGTTATGCTCAGCAGGGTGCAATGAGATGAAAAAATAAGCTCAAGACACCGCCGCTACACTCCAGGGCGCATAGTCCGCCAATTGCTCTAGATGAAATTTTTAATTTTCAGACTTAGAAAAAAATGGGGATGATTATATATATTGTATGATGTATTCTTTGCAAGTTTGAAGAGCCTCTCAACAGGCTGATGAGATGAACTGTGTGTCAAAGACACCACTCATGCTCAGGAAAGCTAAAATACCGACAGCCTCTACACGGGATGACCCTGAGGCCACCGAAATTTTGTCAAATCTTTTGACTTAGAAAAATGAGAGAATGAAATGGGCTAATTTAGGAGCGCTAAGTAGGAAAACATGCAGCTAATTTTATAGTGTAAAATAAAAAAAAAGGGGGAGCCTTTAACAAATCTTGGAAAGAATAGAATATTCATTTAAAATCTAAGTAAAATTTAGGAGAGGCTAATATTGAACTCATAAACTCTAAGAGCTATTCTCTATGGCTTAAAAGGAAGTAATGAGAGAGTTCTCTTTTGTTATACATTTCTCAAAATTAGGCAAGCTTTAATTGGAATTTGGGGGGGGATTAATGCCAAACTCATAACAAACTTGTTATAAATTCAAAATCTGAGGATGAATCCAAATTGGGTTTAATAATTCTTATAATGTGGAGGTGATTCTTACGATAAGCATGTAGGGCTAAAGCAACAAATACTAAAATCGGCATAACTTATCAAAATTGATATAAATTGAGCATAATCAAATTGGGAGAAATGTTAAAACTCAACAAGTAAACTAAGTGCTAGTAGTGTGTTAAATTACAATCTAAACCAAAATGCTTTCTTCACCACCGGATCTGCAACCCTTTGTACAAACAGACAGAAGGTGATACTAAATTAAAATCTACAAAAATCACAGGGTCTCCTTTAATAAAAAATTAACGAATTTCATCCTAATTATGATTTTCAAGTGTGATAATTTTATTAATCAGATGAAATTAGCTAAGCTATAAATTCCTGCATGTGCTCAAACATAGAGGTTTCAAGTGCAAATTTTAATGTCTGAAAAGGCTGCACAGGCTAAAATTGGAATTAAATGAAAATACAAAATCAATTTAATAATTTTAAAAAATAAAACTACCTAAGTTCTTAAATACACCCGCATGTACCCCGACACTATGTTAAATGCTTAAATTCAAGTGTTTAAGGATGCTGCGTGGGTTATTTTTCGGTTTAGTCTTAGGACTGGGTTCGTGTTAACAAAACAAAAACCTATAATAAGAGTTTTAAATCAATGAAATATCTGAGAAACTGATTCTGTCAGGTGAAAGTAAATCTAATCCTCTGTTAGCAGCTAACCAGAGTTGATAAAATCTAAAACTCTTAAACATATTCTAATCAATCAATTTTTAAGAAGCAATCTGAAAATGCTTAAATGGAATTCTATTATTAAAAGCTCAAATCAAACTCAATCTATCCACCTTCCACAATTGTTTATCGGGGGGTGACAAATTAAGCAAACTCTAGCTCACAAAAGAGTCAATATCAAATCAAGTGTTAGTATGTTCACTCTAAATCTCATGCCGAAGGACGCGATGTGTCCTTTGACTGCCAGTAGGCTCCACAGATGAAGTTGAAGCTATGACTGAGTCCTCGATCGGGTGGTTTGGCCGTCTCCATTATATTACGATCACGATCAGTATGCTCCCAATGGCTCTGCCCTTTGAGTTGTGAATCATAGGGTATACTTGATAGGGCAAATAGCCCTCTGCTAGCTAAGGTAGACTTAAGATTGTCTCCTTAGATAAATAATTAAGCTATAAACACCTGCATGTGCCCCGACACTATGCTGAATGCCTAAATTTAAGGGTTTGAGGATGTTGCGTGGGTTGTTTCTCGGTTTAGTTTTAGGACTGGGTCCGGGTTAACAAAACCTAAACATATATAATAAGAGTTTCAAATCAATATAATATCTAAGAAACTAATTCTATCATGACAATAGATCTAATCCTTTGTTAGCAATTAAATAGAGTTGACATGATCTAAAACTCTTAAACATATTCTAATTAATCAATTTTTAAGTAGCAATCTAAAAACTGCTTAAATAAAATTATATCATTAAAAACTTAAAGCAAAACTCAATCTATCCACCTTCCACAACTATTTGTCGAGGATGAAAATTTAAGGAACCTATAGTTCACAAAAGAGCCAATGTCAAATTAAGTGTTCTGCTATATTCACTCTCAATCAATCTCGCCAAGAAGGATGTCGTGTCCAATTACTGCGTGGTTTGGCCAAGAGGCTCCACAAATAAAGCGTTATGACGAGTCCTCGACGGATGGTTTGGCCACCTCCATCATATTACGATCACGACCATAGCCCGTATGCTCCCCAATGGCTCTACCCTTTGAGTTGTGAATCATAGGGTATACTTGATAGGGCAAATATCCCTCTATCAGCTAAGGTGGACTTAAGATTATCTCCTTAGAAAAACACCACCCCAAGTCTATAATGATTTCTTGGATGACATAACCCATATTTTGCTGATGAGGATCCTTCTATCAGGTTGGGTCACCACTCCTCCTAACTAAAGGACCGGATCCCGGATGACAGAACCATAGATCGGGCACATCATCATTCTCTCAATCATCCAGTTTAAGCTATAATGATGAATTTCATATCTTAAATCCTAAAACTCCATATACTGTTACTATACGTTACGCATTTAGAGACCTAATGACTAGCCTTAATCCAAAGTTCTCTCTCACTTATTGAGAGGGGTAATTAACTATAGGGGCATGCACCTATAGGAAACCTGGAAACAGATCTAAAGTCATCATCAAATGAGGATGAAATCTCTGGGTAGTGTCTTATCTACTATCTCATCTGCCTTCTGAAAATTACACCGACACCTTTAAACCACTCTTTTCATCGAAGAGGTCAGTGGAGAATTTTCGGAGCCCATAGATTTCTGGTGACTCCATTGGAGATGGTTTCTCTTTCCATCTTTGGTTAGTCAAATTTAAGTTATAGTAGCAGTGGAGACTGAAAAAAATTGAAATTTAAAATCAATTATCATTGAAATTAAAGTTAAATCTGTCATCTCATTATGACTGATCTACTTGTCCTCTATATCGATGGATCTTCAGAACACATCATTCATCATGCAGCTAGATCGCAGAGTTAATGTTCATTTGGCTAATGTTGTAATCAATACCAGAGATACTGGAGCTACCATCCAATTTAGTAGTCTAAACTCTCCAACATCCCGCAAATAATCCTCTACCTTAAGTAACTGCATATTCTACGTACCAACTTGTGCAAAAGAGGAAGACAATTGGAATGGCCACTACTGCTACTAAGGTTCCTCAAAAGAGAACATTTGTACTTAAAATATTGATTCATTTTAAGGCGCTAGTCATGAAGAGAACCTTCACTAGGCAGAAAGTTTCAATCATTCCTGTGAATGCGACAACCCTGCCAGTTGAACCTTTCGCACTAGGAAGAAATGATACTGAAGCCTCCTATTATAGAGAAAAATTGAGTAGAAGGCAAAAAAGAAGAAACACTAAACTGTGAGCTCAGTAGTTGTTGTCTGAATCACAAGACATACAACTAACTTTGCAACCAGAAGCGAGTATTTCTACCCCATAATAAATTTAAAAATTTTGAGATGGGTGAAAAGGAATAGCTCTATTGGTGACATTAAACAATATTTTTGGGCTCAACAGTTGGCGTCAACCTTTTGAAGACACAACATGAAACTCTATCTACTCGAGCACATAGAGTTCTGAAGGTTGTTAAGGGAAAATGTCTTATGAAGAACAGGTATCAAATGTCAATTATCAAAGAAGCTAAAAATGCTCCACTATAAAAGCTACAATTAGTGGTTGTAAGAGCTCAAGACCGTTCTTAGTAATTCTTACTCGGTGAGCATTGGGGCCTGACACATGAACCGTGTGTTCGGGAATCCATTACCGAAAGGTCTATAAAGAAAATAAATATGGAGGCCAAAGCCTCGAGAAGAAGTAGCAGCACAAAAGCTTCTTCATCTAGAAGAAAGCTAACCCAAAGACAACGGAGAAAGAGAAATGCTGAACTACATGCTCAACAACCATTGTTCAAGTAGAAAATTGTACAACTACCTATGGAACTAGAAGCGAGTGTTCCAACCCATAAGATGTTTGACATCCTAAGATGTGTAAAGCAGAATAGCTCTACTAATCAAATCAAATAGTCATTCTGAACTAGATAACATCATATTCTAGCTTATCCAGAGAAGAAACTTGAAACTGTATATGCAATAGTGCATCGGGTTCTTAAAGTTGCTAAGAAGAAATGACTGATGAACAGAAAATATGAATATCCTATCATCATTGAGGCTAGAGTTGCTCCTCCAAAGAAACCTCCTCCTACAACCCTGGCAAAATGTCTACTAATTCAAGTCTCGCATGGTGAACATCGATGCATGACACTTATACCACATGTCCAAGAATCCGCCGTCGAAAGGTCCTGGTAAATAGGTGAGCAAATTTGAAGGCCAAAATATTGAAGTGAAATTCCCTTACAAATAGACATAATGTGACATTTAGACTGTACTCCCACAAAATTCACTCCTCATGCTAAAGTATTTAGAGCTAAAGAAGTCTTGCCACTTGAAGTTCATCATTATATGTTATCTCACAAGATTTCCCTCATGTCGAGGATCAATCCACTAAAGTACTTGATGACAAGACCAGCATTGATAGGTCGCTTGACAAGATGGGCAGTATTGCTTTTGCAATTTGATATCACATACATTCCCAAAAGCAGTGAAGGGACAAGCCTTAGCAAATTTTCTAGTTGCACATCCTAGCTTATGAATACCAAATATCACACTAACTCAAGTCTCTCGATCCGAGAATACCAAAGCCGACTGCTTAGCAAAATTAGCTAAGGAAATGACAAGTATGAATGGTGATTATATCATGATCGGCATATTTACTCGACGTATTCTTGAGCTGATAAAGTATCAATCCACGTAGGTAGAGGGGTTACCAAATCTGACCCAGCAGGATGCGACTTAGGTTACCTCATACTCCCCAAAATCAACAAGAAGTTGTACCAAGAAGAGCTAAGAATGACATTGCCTCAGAAAAGCAGTGTGAAGCCTTTGTTGTAAAAGAGTCACATGATTGGAGGTAAGCCTTCATCGACTACTTTAAAGAAGGAAAATTACTAAGTAATAAATCAGTGGCAGCTCAAATCGAGAAGAGAATGTTATGCTATGCTTTCATCAATAACACTGTATATCGTAGATCCTTTGAACAAATGTGGCTATGATGCCTAGGTGTAGGTAAAGCTAGCAAAGTGATGGATGAAGTTCATGAAGGACTTTGTGGTGCACATCAGTCAGGTCCCTAGATGGTAGTAAAGATCAAAAGGATAGGTTATTATTGGTCATTTATGGTGAGAGACTATATTAATCATGCTAAGAAGTGTCATGAGTGTCAAGTATATGGGGATCTCATCCATCAACCTCCAAATCCATTACACCCAACAATAGCATCCTGGCCATTTGAATGTTTGAGGATATATAATTGGACCAATTGATCCATTGTCATCGAGCATCGCTTCATCTGGCGGACATTATTTCTCTAAGTGGGCTGAAGCTACCTCATTTAAAGAAGTTACTATGATCGAGTGATTAACTTCTTTACACAAAATGTAGTCTATAGATTTGGAGTGCTACGCCAAAAAAATTTTTTGATAATGGCATAGCCTTCAAAAGTGCAAAGATTTATAGATTCATCGATCGACACAAAATTGATTGGTGATACTCTTCAATATACAATCCAAGAGCAAATGGTTTGACAGAGGCCTTCAACAAGACATTAGTCAAGATGCTCAAGATGATTCTCACTAAAAATAAGAGAGAATGGCATACCAAGATAGTAGAGGCTCTATGGGCATATCGAACTACCAACAAGATGCCGACTAAAGCAACTCTCTATTCATTGGTATTCGAAACTGAAGCAGTTCTTCCACTTGAAGTTGAGTTGCCTTCACTTCGAGTAGCCATCCAGTACAATCTAACTGAACATAAAAATGCTCATCTGAGAATGGAGGAACTCAATGCGCTTGATGAAGTTAAATTGCAAGCGCATCAAAATCTGAAAGTCTATCGAGCAAAGATATCCAGAGATTTTGACCATATGGTGAGGCCTCGAACATTTCAAAAAAAAGAATTGGTCTTAGTGCTGAGAAGACCAATTATCCCCAATCGAAAATTTGGTGGCAAATTTGAGCCTAATTGGGAAGGACCTTTTGTCATTGAAAAAGTATACCAAGGAGGGGCATACCAACTCATCGACCTAAAGGGTGAAAGATCTATGCCGCTAATTAATGGCCGATACTTGAAAAAGTATTATACTTGATGACCACGTTCTCAAGGTACAATAGAAATCCCCCTGCAAGATAAGGGGCATTTTTTTAGTACATCTATGTAGGTTGACATCGTGCTTCATGCTGAGATCCCTAAATAAACATACTCCATATGAAGAACTTTTCTATGAAAATTCCCTTGTTACACAGGGGGCATTTTTAGATTTTTTATATACACATGAAATCAATGTTGTATGTTAAAATCTCCATTAGAATATATCAATTCAAATATGGATGTATTTGTATATTTTCATCTTGAAAATTCTCCTAAATATACTTTAGAATTCCCCGTGCAAGACAGGGGCACATTTTTTTAGTTTATATCAAGTTTTTTTGAGTTGACATCATGCCATAAGACGAGATCCTCAAATATATTCTTATTCAGGTTGACATCGAGCTTTATGCAGAAATCCCTGAATATATCCATAATTATTTTTGTTAAGTTGCAGAGTCTTGTAGGAATGAAAAGAATCTATTTCAACGCATGAAAAGACAACCCTAAATGTTAAAAAATTTATCTCCCAGATTTGCCAAATTTTTCAGAAGAACTCTTGATTTTGGAAGCTTCAATCAACCAAGTTGGAGAAACATCAACCTCTACATCCTAAAGTCTAGGACACAGATGGGTTCTAAAGTTCAAACTCAACAAGCTCATAAATGGCCGAGTTGGTGACGTTCTCCTCACCCAACAAGCCACAATAATAGGCCACAGTGAAAGAGCCCACATTCGTTAGTCTGATGATAAACCACCAATCCACTACAGCTTAAGTCGAAGACTCGAGTAGGTTCTAAAGGTCAAACTCAATAAGCCCAAATATGGCCGAGTTGCTGACGCTCTCCTCACTCAACAAGCCGCAAGAAAAGACTGTAGTGAAAGAGCCCCCACTCATCAATTCAATGACGATAACTATTCAATCTCAAACCAGATCCAGCTTAGTGATTATAAGCAATCAGGATCCAGGAGATCTCTCTACGTGATCGATAAATCAAGGCAATCTGAGGAAATGCTCAATTCAGGGCTACCTCAAATCAATCTTCATATTACCGCAAATAGACCGAGGAAGCAATTCCATAGTTCAAACAAAGCGATGGCTACTAAATGAATTTTGGTTATTCATTAAAGCACACGTGCTAAACTAATAACTCAACATTGATCCTATAAGCGGAAGGTCATCATCAATGTATCCTTCAACTTCAATCAAAAGCAAGAGGTTCATGGAGTGCATACACTTCCTGACAAGTCAATATTGATAAATCAGGTCAATCATTTATCCAGTCCCTCAAGCTCAAAGCTAGGACAGAAAGAATTGCAAATCCATTCAAGCACAGATAAACTGATTCCCCAGTGGAGTCATTCATCAAAACATGCAGACTAATTCCTCCATCAAACCCCACCAAGCATGAAGCTAGGGTTGGAGGAGACTCAAAAATGCAATAACATAAAAGAAAGAGATCTTCAACAAAGTCATTAAAGCAGATAGTAGATGGTATAAGAATTCTTATCTATCCGACCACTCAATTTTGACAAGTTGGTCAATCCCCATCATTTAGCAGGTCCTTAATAAGGCAACATACTAATCAAAATGTCAAAGTCAAAAGCGTAGTTGCAAGCTAAAATGATCCAAGCTCTAGCCCAAATTAATTTTTCAACAAATGTGACACTCCATGCGAATCACATTTTGGGGCATTTGTTGACCTCCATACAAGACCACAAGTCACGACTTTGGAAGTTACAGTGCTCAAATTAGGGTTCAAAATACACTAAATGTCACCGAAATCAACTCAAATGACCTTCGATCGACGAACAGACTTTGTCATCATATTCAAAACATTGAAATTGGTCAGGATATAAATATTGCATGACTTGATGAGCAACCGATCAAGCGCTCGAGTCATCAACACACCTGCACGTATATCATGGTCAGAAGGTGCCGACGAGGATCAAATGACCTGTGTTCATAAAATTGATCACGTCATTGGCTTCAAAACATCAAAATTTATCAAAGATGCTCGCGATTCAACAAAATTGATCGAAAGTGACGCGATGTGCATTTTGAAATGAAATAGATCCAATGAACTCAACCAAAGCCCTCCAATTGCAAAACTAATTACGCCATTGTTTGAGAATAATGAAATTACTAATCGAGATATATATATATATATATATATATATATATATATATATATATATATATATATATATATATATATTGACTATGTGCATTTATAGGCGTGAAACCCAAATTAAAATTGGTTGAATTAATTTAAAATTAATTTAAAATTCCCAAATTACTCATGCTCAACCATTCCCTCCCATTTTCAATTTTCTAAAAAAACATAATTCAAAAAAAAACTAAAACTACTCCCCCCATTTCCCTCAACTACTCCATCTCATTCTCCCCCACGCTCTCCTCATTCCGGTACCCTTTTTTTTCTCTCGGGAATTTCTCCTCTCTCTCTCGTGGGAAAACAAAAAGAAAAGCCAAAAAAAAGTAAAAAAATTCTCCTCTTGTTGAAACTTTTCTCGATATCCGATCCCCACATGTTCATCTAAGACGGCATCGCTCAGCCTAAGCTTCCGCCTCTTCCCCAGATTCCAAGAACACACTATCCACGCTGCGATGACGATCACCGGCGTCTTCTCATGGTAAGCTCCACTGCTGACGCCAGAGTCTGAGACTGCTTCTCGCTGCCGCCGCTTAATTCTGTGCATGCTAGCCCACAGTCACCGCGCTGTGGACTAACTCTGACCTCATACCTGCTGGCTCGCCTCAAAATCAGCTGGTGATGGGTTCGCCTTCTAAGGCCCGCCTTCAAATAGCCCTTCTCCACTGTTTCGCTCACGCCTCCTTCTAGCCCAAGGCCCACAGCTCTTCCCTACATCCCACTAGCCCACTGTTAGAGCCCATCTCCTCCTTACAGCTCGTAAATCCTTCCATTTTCGCTGCACCGTGAACCGGGAAAGAAAATCGTCAGCAGGCAAATTCTTACTTCAATTTTTAGCATCACTCGCCCCGTAACCCTTCCACTTTTTGCTATGCCGTAAATCGAGGAAGAACATCGTCAGCAGGCAATTCTTCCTTCGATTTTTGGCATCCCACCCCTCGCTTTAGCCGTCTCGTTTCCACTACGCTGTGAATCGGAGAAGAAAATCATTAGCAGTTGAATTATTCCTTCGATTTTTGACGTCGCATACCCCGTAACCCTTCCACTTTCAGTTCGCCGCATGCGGAGGAAGAACATCGTCAGCAGGAAAATTCTTCCTTCAATTTTCGGCGTCGCACTCCCTTGCTCTAGCTATCCATCTTCCGCTACACCGCAAATTGGGGAAGAACATCTTCAGCAGGCGAATTCTTCTTTTGATTTTCGGCATCGCACCTCTTACCTTGCATTCCCATTCGCATACCCAACCTCGTTCTTTTTCCTAGCACTGCAGCACGCCACAAAATATGTCAGAATATGTGGGGATTTGTTAATGTGAATATATACATATGCTTGTGTTTCTTTGTAGGTTTGAAGACCTCGTTGTGCTCAGCAGGGCGTGAAGAGATGAAAAAAAGTCATGCGAAGACACCTATGCTCAGTCATACCAGGAGTAAAACCGGTTATTAGATGTCGCTACCCCTAGACGAAATGCTGCCAAAATTTTGTCTAATTTCCAGACTTAGAAAAAAAAAGGGGGACGCCTTACACCTTACCAAATCTTTATTCAAAACCATGCCAAATATGAAGTGAAGGAAAACTACACTAAAATATGAAGTGAAGGAAAACTATACTATGCACATCCTTATATTTTCATCACATGCAAACCTATAAATAAAATATAAGTAGCACACTTTCAGTTTGGTATTTATTTCATATATTTAAAAGTAATTTGGGTTTAATAGTGATAATAGCCACTCATATTCATATTTTAAGTCAAAGCATGCAATTTTGACATAAAGGAAACATTTTCATTTTAAATTTGATTTTTGAAAAACATGAATGTATGAAATCATACAACACACCCATTTAGCATGTTGAGAAACAACTAAAGTAATGAAAGCATGTGAACACATTTACTTTAATAAATTCCTAAAGATAATCTTATGAGATAAGCATGTTTAAAATAAATTAAAGTTTGTCTTAATGTGATTTCTTATTTCATTTTTCTTTTATATTTATGTTTTATTTTAATTTAAGAAATGTGAGATGAGTTGCTGTTCCCAACCCATTCCCACATGTGTTTATTATTTTTGTTCAATTTTTAGATGATTAGATCCATTTTATATTTTGATTAGGTTAAGGCATGATTAAGTGAATTAATTATCCCTTACCTACACCACCTTAGAATAGTTAATCCAATAATTATGAGCCAATGTGATGACATAAAATCTCGTAAGGAATTTAAATTTGCAATGCACCTAGGAAAGAAAAGGCCTAATGCAATATGGCTCATGATTAAGGATTAATTAAGTTAAGGGGTTAATTTAAGTAATTTCAAAGTACCCCTCACACATATGAGTTGAATTTTGATTTCCTTAATTGAACTTAGGCTCTTGAACACTAAGCATCTACCCAAAATAAAATAGTTGAGTTTTTGAATGTTTTAGAAAGTTATAAAATTGATTAAGGAAGAAATTAGTGAATTACCCTTAATTAATAGAGGATTGAGCAAGAAAGGTTTATGGAATACCTTGGGAAACCCCCCAAACTTATTCACTAAACCTCTCATTCACTATAGACCTAATCCACTTAAATAAAGGATTAATTCACTAATGAATCCCTAATTAACCTTAATTATATTAAGGGGGTAATTAATTAGGGGTTCAATTAGTCACTAGAAGTGTCCTATGACTAAGGAACTCTTAGTGTCTAGAAGACTCCTATACCTATGATGGGAAGATTGAATTTTCACTCCAAAAGTGAGGTTAACAAATTTATAATTTGATAAATTAAATATTTTAATTTAATGGTTAATATATTATATGTATAACATTTGCTTATAATTAATTATTTTGATTTAATTTTGAAAAAAATTTGTATGATATTTACACTTGGTTTAATTTCTCTCTTTCTCTCTCTCTCTCTCTCTCTCTCTCTCTCTCTCTCTCTCTCTCTCTCTTTCTTTCTTTTTTTTAAGTTCATTTTAGATTTCAAAATGGATTGTGTGAGTTAAATTAAAATTTGTTTATATATATATATATATATATATATATATATATTAACATTTGAATCATGATTTGATTTGATTTAGGCTTAAACTTAATTAAAATTGCATTTGATTCAAATACCTTATTAAAGTCACAAATGATGATCTTTGGACCAAACTTGAACTTTAATTTCAATGTATTACAATTTAAGATAGCTCTAATAGGATTTGATTGAGAAATTGTTTAGTGATTTGTAAGTATCTATCAACGAATTAATTTTATAAGACTTAAATTTGAATAATTCAATAGTGTTATAAATCATATAATTTCTCGACCTTAATTAAAAAAAATGAGGTCAACGAGTTTCTTTTGATAAATAGAAATGAACATACCTTTCATTGAAGCTTTCAAAAGTCACTACCTTTAAATGATATAATTTTTTAGCATCTCATTTTTAGAAGGGTTTAACTTATCTACTATCAATTGCTGTTTTGGAAACCTTTATTCTTATTAGCATATCGACTACTACATGTTCATAATAATATTTAATAAGCCACTTCTATGATTTTTATTAGGTCATTCTCACGATTATCAAGAGTGAAGTTGATACAAAGTTCTAATTTGTTGGTATATACACACCATCATCAAGTTTACCAAGATTTTTTAAAAGGATTTAGTATAAATCATTCACTTATCAACAATTTCTTCTATCTTTCAAGGATTCACAAAAATAAAGTAAAATGCCTTAAGGATTACTTTTGAAGAATCTTTTGAGGCTTATTAAATTTTGGAATAGATTATGGCAACTACAAGATGTTTTCTTGAAGTTCATTGCCTTGTATCTTTTTACTTCTCAATAATGCAAGAGATTGATCACTCTTATGTTATAAAAATTCATAATAACAAATAATCATAAGAATAGTAAATAATAATAAAATATTAAAAATTAATAAATAATAAAATAAAAAATATAGAATAATAATAATAAATAAATAATAAAAATAATTATAATAAATAATTAGCTTTCCTCATAAGGTAACTAAAAGAAGGCAAGAGACTAGATTCTCCTTTTCCACCAAAATAAATACTCTTAACAAGCATAAGTCACATCATTAAACTCCTTGAAATATACTTAGTGCTTATGCCACTAAAAATTAATCAATGGATACTAGTCCTATTATTTTTTTCATCATTGAAGAGGGAATTTAATTGAATGATATCTCTATTTGAAAGAAGAGATTAAATATTTGATTCATTAAGGGCATTTTTGTTAGTACGTATGAGAGAAATCTTTAGATTGTTAGCCTCTTTATAATGGAAATCCTATGATCCATGATAAGCAAATCATTGAAACTATTAATATTATTAGAATATCACCGTAATCTATTTATTCACATACGATATACATATGCCCCAAATTAATTAATTTGTATTTAATAATTCTTATATTTAAGAAATATATTATTTATATTAAGATTCTATCATTTTTCTCACTTAGAATTGCAATATATAATTGAGGTATATCTAGTATTAATATCATCAAAGTTTTGTTTGACATATTAATTTAGTGAAAATTCTATCTGTCTTTGCTGCCTTCATAAATCTTAAATTAGCCTATCTTGAGCTTGAACTTTATTTCATTATATTTTTAATTTTAAGGAACATCTACGTAAGTTTTCTATTTAATTATCCTTCACTCAAATTAGGTGTACAATCATTATAATTAATTCATCTAATTTATTTTATTATTGTAGATAATAACTCATTCTATGATATAATATTTGGTTAACCACAACTATATAATTTCATAACGATTACATCTATTCCTTAGTTGAATTTATAGGTTTTATAGAAATAAGAGAAAATAAATTTTTGGTTGCATAAATTATATTTAACAAATCTAATAGGAAGATCTCATTCTTATTTTAACTCAAAAGCAACTTTTATTATGAAGATTTTCATAAAAGTCATTGTCATTCTTGTTGAATAATTAATATACTTGCCTAAAGGAAAAAATTAAGCTCCTTTTCCCCTTTAGTTCATCGTCTTATTAAGATTTTAGGGCAATTTATAAGTATATCTATTTCTAGTTAAACTATCATGTATGCATGTATGCAATATTAGATATCAATGAAATTTTTATTTATAAATAATATTTCATCTAATTTTTTCATATAAAATTTACCAAATGACTAAGGTTTAGAAATTAGCAGACAGATAGAATTCTAATTTGCAACTACCCACTCCACTCTTTTAAAATTTTAAAAAAAGTACATGTTCATCGGTCATCTAGCATACAATTAACATAATCTACATGCATTAGGAATAAAATTTTTTGAATCAACTTTACTCTTGTTTGCAATTTAATGACAATAAACTAATTTAGGTCCATCTATAATTAAAATCTCATGGATTCATAGTTGGCTTCTTTTTCACTCTCTTTTGGCATTTATGTTTGAGAGCGAGCCAAACTTTATGGTTCTTGAATGTACATTTCTTTCACATAGCTATAGTTTTCACATCAATTTAGTTATGTTAAGCTGCTTAATTCGATTGCAAGGCTATTCTCAATTTTGTACTATTTCATTGAAATGATGTTACCATTCGTCTTCTATATAATACTAATTATGCTTTACTAAAGTTTTATTTGGCTTCGCAATTTTATGTCAATTAAGATTTCGACTCTATGCTATATGATCATCACAAGTTTTTGTTGGTGAAATGTTGAATGTGGGGCTCAAATCATATCTCTTTGATTGAACTTTAGTTTGCATAAAATTCTATAGGAGCTTGATAAAGTAAGAATTAGTTTGTTTATCATTAAAAAATTTAAAAAGATATCTAATTTTAGCACGCTAATCCAAAACAAATTGAAGAATTGGACTACAAATGAATGAACCGCTTTAATTTTTAACTATCATTGCAATATTATTCAAAGATGACAAAATTTTCTATTATTTATACTTTTACTAAATTTTCTAGATTTAATTATCTTTATGTCAAATTTGCAACTTCAATTTTTTATGAGTTTCACTTTCTTTAGTAAGATATTACTCGTACAAAAATTGAAGGTTTCTCGTTGGATTGATCTTATTATAGACTTTAGATTGTAATCCGTGTGCTCATTTCCTTATAAAGTCTCTTGTGAAAAATTATAAATACCTCACGTCTTTGTAGAAGGAATGAAATTCTTCTTTGAATTGGCCGTATGTGCCAACACTCTTTGCTTGTAATCTTTTCTATATATAGTGAATTTTTCTAATCTGCCCATGATTTTTTCCAACCTGAGTTTTCCACATAAAATCTATGCAATTCTTTTTTTTACTATTTCTTTTATTATTCATCATTCTTATCTCATAATACATTATTTTATGATCTTATATTTAAATTTAAATATTTTTTAATATTAAAGTATTAAGCAAAATTATGCTAAAAATATAAATTACATATATAGATATGCTTAAGATTTACTCATATGCATGATATACATGATGGAAAGAAATAAATGAATGTGTGATATGTGATAGTAATTCATTTTAATTAATCTTAAGATGCCTTTCTTGAATGGGGTCGTTTAAATGTAAACCTAAACTTAGGGTTAATTAAAAATACATAATAAGTCATTCACAAAGAGAACTAAGCTAATTAATTTACCTTAGAAATAATTTAAGGTAGGGATGAAAGAGAGAATCCCTCTCTTTCTTCTCTTTATAACACTTAGTTGCTAAGTGTAAGGTATATGAAACAAAAGAAATACTAAGTAAAATCTTCAAATCAATTAAATCACTTAAAGAGAAGTCAACTCTTTATAAATTAAATCCCCCATACTTAGCAAATCATAACTCTAAAGCCTAGTTAGGACATACTACACAAGCCTTAACACATACACATTAGATTAAGTCATCATTTCTTTATGTTAGGATGGTGCATGGTTTGGTGTATGTTGGGTTTTGTGATGTATTATTTTAGACTGGATGTTAGGGTATATGTGCGTAGTCTGGATGTTAGGCCGATATTAGCCTAATCATGTTTTATGTGAAGTCATGCTTAAGGGGCCGCTGTAATAAAAATATAAATAATTTTGATGTGCAAGTTGCTCATACCTCTAAGCAAAGCCTAGGTTAGGATAGGTGGGCTTGGTAACCCATTTGTGAGGTGCTAAGTCCAAATTATTCATATAATTTCTTGGGTTGTATGGTGTGTTTAGCTAACATTTATTTTGCAGGTGTAACTAGATTTACTTTCTTTTTTTTATAAAATTTTTCAGTAGGATTAGAATTAAGATGAGAATTGGTTATAGAACCAAGTCTTATACACCATGTGATTCCTTTGGAGCAAACAACATCCCAATCAAGTCAAAAGAAAGAAAGAAATGGCACAAATCAAAATTAAGAAATGAAAGATAAAGAGTGAAGAATGAAGGATGAAGAATGAAGACCCCCATAACACTTATCATTTTATAATTGTAATTATTCTTTCATTATGCTAGGATGTTTAATGGTAGAGCTATCATTTCTTTTTTGGTTGTCTGATGACCGCCAATTCTTATCTTTTGTGGTAGCTTTAGACAATTATTTGATGTTCTGTTTAGCTTGTGCATTAGAAATAACATGTCTTTTCATAGTTTCTTTATGATTGGTTATTGTTGTGTGGCCTGGATGCGATTAGAATCTGAGGATGAAAAATAAATTTTCTACCTTACTAACAACTCATAACTAAAATATTAAAATAATTCATATCCCCGCATAAAAAAGCCTAGCCATTAAATCAAGATAAGAAAATATTTAGCAACCCTTTAGCTGGATGATTGTATGTTGAACATCATGCATAACCATCTTGTTTCACTCTTACTAAGAGAGGGCTTCCATCTTTTCCAGATAAAATTAACTTAACCTTTAAGAGCTTGTGATGGAAGAACACCTCTTTCCCTCTTGATTTGGCCATAATCAATTTCTCACACATTTAGGCATACAAAATCCCATAACATGTGTCAAAATGAAGAGTCCCAAATTAAATAAAATGTGATAAAAATTTGCATTTGATTTAAGCCACTATTCATACCCCACATACTCTAGTCTCTTAAGGACTTAGTTTCTCTTCTAAATAAATAATAGTCTAACCATCTTGCAAAGCATATGACTTACCTACATGGATTTAAAGCGTGGGAAGTTAGTTGCCACTCAGTGGTAATAAGTCCCGTGATGTGATTTATTCTCTCTTGTGGAGGTAAACCATATACCCACTTTTGCCTTAGATTTATGTTGTGTTTTGGCCCTCGCCAAAGCTCATTAGATTTAGGATCTGAGGTTATTATTTCCATTTGCAGGCTATAAGCATAAATCCTCACCTCTTAGACATTTTCACAATCTTGTATTGTGGAATTATAAGTCCTAGATTTCTAATAAAATTTCAACTCAAATAAATAAATCCCCTCAATTTCAAATACATAAAGCCCAACCATAGGATAAATAGGAGTGCTCACTAGGTCTCCTAGTATCATGAGCACTTCTTACTCATCTCCTTTGATTTTGATAATAACTCTCCTCTTTTGACATATCCCACTTGATTTTCTAAAATATAACCAATTTGTTGATAGTCCTATCTTTGAATTCTTTAGAGACAACAATCACCTACTTTAATCGAGAGTATTCTTAAGGGAATTACTTTCCTTTAGATGTAATTAGCTATGAAGGCTTTCCTCTATAGGGAACTTAACGAACCCGGTTTAAATAAACCCTGCTTTACTTTTTCATGTAAAGTAGGGGAAACTTCTCTAGTATATTTGAAGACACATCATGCCTTAGGGGTCCTTATTAGGTGATTAGGTCCATTATAGGGTAGTGACTTCTATCTCTTGAGATAGTACACTATTCTTTAATGTCATACCCGATCACCTCAATAAGTACATCCTCGAATCTGTGTGGTGTTCCCTCACATATGCACACAACACATGAACCAAAAATCACCTTAGTGATGTCTAAGCAATATTCATCATCATCTACTAGCCTTATTCTGCCAAATCCTAATCCTAGTCTTAGTTGAACCTTCTTGTTGCATTGTTCTCTCAAAGTTTCGTAATAGTTAGATTAATGTTTTGACCAAGTAAGTGGACTTGTTTCTAATTTGCTAGTTTCTAAACACAAGGTGATAACCAATTAAAAGGTTATTTTGTTTTTTAAAATGACTTATCATCAAGTTCTATATTCACTCATAAACCTGAATATGATATACTAAGATGAAACATATAAGGCTTATAGTTCATACTCAATTTTAATTGCGGTATAACTATTGTCCTCTTTTTTCGATATGGTTGACATTATCATTAATCTCAATCTTAGATTAAGAGCATCCTAATTAGGAACTTAGGAAATTATTCTTAGTGACTAGGTGTACATATAAATTAAATTCAAATATAAATTTAAAACCAAAAATTGAATTCAAAATCAAAATCAAACTTAATGCCCTAAATTGAATACTTACATAATCCTAGTGAGATTTTTATAGGACTTGACCTAACCCAATTATATTAGGTGAACCCAAATTAAAATTAAATTGATAATATTTAATATAAATAAATAAAACAAACACATTTGAATTAAAATTTAAATATAATTGAGCTTAGATTGAGGTAGTTGGGATATTTGACCTAATTGACCCATTTAAGCTCAAAATCACCTAAGTCTAAAGGAATTCAAATAAAATCAAAATTAGATAAAAAAATAGAATCAATGCACAAACTAAAGTGAACCTAAAAGTAAATCCAGGTGAAGTTCAAAAAAGTCAAATAAGTCATTTGACCTAGAATTAACCTATGTGGGCCCCACCTAGCAAAGGTTAACTTCTCAAATTACACTACATTGAGTCATCCTAAAGGCTCAAAACCATCAAATGAGCATGTTTAAATATAAATCTAAATAAATTTAAATGCAATAGGAATTTAATTGGGTTAATTTGACCACTTAATTCAAATAAGCCCAAATGCACCTTATTAGATCTAAATTCAAAATAAGTTAAAAATAATTCAGATTAAATATTCAAAAATTATTTGAAAATTATAATTAAAGATAGCTCAACCAATCATTGAGATTAATTTGATCAATTTATCTGTTTAACCAAAATTAACTCATGTATCCATTAACGCTAATTTGGTTCAAATGGGTTCAAATCAAAATCAACTTCAAATAAATTAAAACCAACTTATCCAAATCATTCCAAACATTGGATAAAATTAAAGTCCAAATCCATTTCAATTTAAGTCAAGTCACCTTAACCCATTTGAATAAAAATATATGTTAAAGTAAAGTTTAACCAAAATTAAACTTGAAATAATTAATAGAGGAAAAAATAATCACTTCTTATTATCATAGATGTTGAATTATGAATAATTGAATAAATATCCAACTTCTAAAGTGGCTATGTTATCTAGAAAACTCAACTCCACCTATTTTGGTTGAGTGGGTTAAAAAATAGTCTAAACCAAGTTAAATCTAAACATTACTAAGACTAATTAATTCATAAATTAATGATGGACAATATCTTAATTGCAAATATAAACTCAAAGAAAAAGATACAATTAAGCTAGCATAAGTCAAACCAATTCACCAAATCCAAACCTAAAGCACTTAATCCTAAATGCAATACAATTGAGCTTGGATTTCACTTGGACTCATCTTAGGATGGATCTAAGAAGCTACCAACCAATTTTAAGAGTCCAAGAATCTATCAATCAGTTGAAGGTGAGAGGTGGAGGTGCCATACAGGAGGAGAATCTATGGGAAACCTAAAATTGAGCTACCTCACTTCATCCAAACCTCATAATGCTTGATGCATCAGTCCCTAAGGGATTCATATTTTTGACCTTCCCATTGCCTTCCCTATTATAATGAGACCATCATTCCAATGACTGACCATCTCCTACCATTTCCAAAAATGGTAAACCTCATGGACAAGTATAAAGAGAGATGGCAAGGCTAAGTGAGGGACTTTTGCTCACTCCATCACCTGCCTTAAGTGAAATTGAGCAGTAATAAACATTTCCCTCCTCCCAAACCTCTCTTATCATCCTTCACACCATGCTTTGGCAAGTAGTGGCAAGTGTTGACCTCCACTTCAATCCAGAGGGAGGCAAGTCATGTATCTTCTCCATAAGCTTCATCCAATCCCCTTTAGTGTTTTTGAAACCTGAAGGACCATTGAGACCCAATGCCGACGATGTATGGAAAAATCAATCTCGCTTTCAATTCACATTGATCTTTTATGAAATGAAATTAGTCTTTAGTAAGAATCAAGTAGTATGGATTGATTACAGATTGATCAGTGATCATTTTGCAATCAAAAAGGTCCATTATCACTAGCTAGATTGCCAATGATCAAGCCTTTTTGACAGACGGTGCTCCATCTTTGCCTCAAATGAGGAGATGAAATCACTGTCGTCTATTCCTTCTATTTGGAACGGATAACCATGATCTAGAAGAATAATGATTTAAATTCCCTTAAGAAAAATGGGATTAAATCTGTGCCATTCAATCCATAATCAGACGTCCCCCATTAATCTCACATCCCAAAAGCCATCATACGTGGGATCCAAATGGATCCCATATGACCCAATCACATGGTGCCACATGTAAAATGATGCCACATCAATGCCCAATCAGCGCTAGCTAGGTTAAGTAAGAAATTTAAGCTCTTTGAATTAAATAAATCTATAAAATAACTAGAATTTTAAAAACTCATAGAAAATAAAATCTATAACCAAAAATATAAATAATAGCTCTATGGATTCAACTCAGTGAGAGAATTCCATTAAACTTAAAATCTCTAATTTTAATTGAGTAGTTTGAGGTTAATTAAGTTTAATTAAAATTAATAGAATCTTAATTAAGTATAAATATACAATTAACTTGAAACTTTAGGGAATTGAAATTAAAGTTGAAATACATCTTAGGTCAATTTCTTTAGATTTATGAGGGACTGAATTAAAAGATATAAAATTTTCAATCTCTAAATCTTAATTTAATGAAATAAATTAATAATAATTCAACAAAATTAAGAAAAAATATATAATTAACTTAAAGCATCAAATAAACATTAATGAGCCTAAAAAAATATGAAAGCTTGCTATAAACTATTAATTCTCAAAATGACTTAATTAGTAAATTAAATGAATTAATTAATTTATTTAATTAACTTGATCTTTGAAAAATCATCATCAACTAAAAAACCTAAAATTCTAAATGAACCTTTCTAGATTTATCTTCTAAAGAGGAATCAAAGAAAAATAAATCCCAAAGTATTTCCTATAATTTTAAGCTTGATTTAAGTTTTATTAAAATCAATAAAATCTTAATTAATCTTAAAATATACATCTAATCAAGATAAAAATTTAGTCAAATGAAATTGGCAAGAAACCTCACCTGTTATAATAATTTCAAACCAAAATGACTTCTAAATCAGAAGTTATGAAATTTTCAATTCTATATTAATTTAAATGAAATAATAAATCCAAAAATTATAAAAATTATAGAAATTAATGAAACCAATTAAAAACATTTTCATTAACATCAGAGGACCTAAGAAAAACTTCTTAGTCTTCTGAAGTTAAGAATTCCTAAAAAATGTACATTTAAGTCTTAAAGGAAATTAATTAACTTCTAAGTTTTTAAATTGATAAATCTAGTAATCATATGAAAAGTATGATTAATCAATCTCCGAGTTCCATGTCCAAATAAGAATTGATTAACTTTGAAATCATCTTAAATCCATTTAATATCGGTGAAAATTGAATTTTAATTAAACATAAATAATTAATTAAACCATCTAATCTAAATAACTTAAAATCTTAGGATGGCCTAGGTTAGGCTATGAACTTAAGTAGTTCATTCCTTTTGGTTTCTTAGGCTAAAATCAATAATTAAGTATTAATGAACAAAACCATTATAAGAAATTTAATTAAATAATAAACACTTAAATCATTAAATAGTTCTTAAATAAATTAAATAACAAATTGAACAACTAAATCAATAAGGATCCAAGATCTCTAAATAAGAAAAGTATCTAAACAATGAAATTAAAAGATCTTTTAATTAAGTTTAAATTGAAATCAATTTTGAATCTTAATTTAAATTAATAAAATTAATAAACTTAAAGCACCGAAGTTTAACAAACATTCTCATCAACTAAATGAAAATTAAATTGCAAAAAAAAATAGTTAATCAAACTAACTAATCTAAATTATTTGAAATTAAACAATCATAATATATGAAATCTGAATCAAATCAAAGAAATATTAAGTTAAATATAAACATATGTCATGAAATCATATTCATTAACTATTTATCTAAAATAATATCAAAGTAAACTAATCGACATGTAATTTAAATAAACAAAAATAGCTAAATTAGATTAAAGGATCAAATTGAACCAAAAAATCATTAGATTAATGTCATCACAAAAATCAAACAATTAAAATTCAATAAACCAAATGTTTAAACTTTTAATTAAAAGTTTAAATAAGAGATCATTTTAAATTATAATCAAAATTATAAACTAATTTAATTAAAATACATTAATTAAATCAAATCAAATTAAATGAAAAGATGGAATTATTGAATTTAAACAACATCTAAAATTGTTTAATCATATAAGCCATATTTGATAAATACCTATAAAAACTTAAAAGAAGGAATTAAACAATAATTAAATTATTAAAATTAAATTAAATTATATCAAAACCTAATAAATTTAAAGTAAATAATCAAGATACATGAAATAAAATAAACTCAATAAACTTAACTTTTGAAAATCTTAATTAAATCAAATGAACATCAATCAAATAAAACCTAATTCAACTAACCATTCAAATAAATTCAAAAAAGTTAAGATACATAAGTTCTTAGTTTGACCCTTAGAATGGATTTTTATCTTAGGGTGAATATTCTATTGTACTAAGATCAGGATATTGAATAGAATACATTTTGTCCAAAGCTGAATTTATTTTATTTTTTATTTTTTAAAAGATAAATTTAACTTTAATAGAAAAAGCTAAACCTCAAAATAAAATGAAATAAAAAATTTAAACTTAATCATTTAAATTGAAACCATCTGATGGTGAAATTTGAACAAACCTTGAACTCAAATCAAAACTTGAACTTAAAAATGCTTAGTGTAGTTATACCAGACAAGCTCTTCCATTCACACACTAAATTATTAAGTTATCAACCCTAGACTTAGTCCGATGTTCTATAATGCCTTGTGTTGTGAAATATTTTCCTTATTTTTTGGTGTAATGGATGGCTATGAATTATTTGCTCGCTAGTCGATGTTAGGCATTTTTAGGCTAATATTGTTATCTATAGGAGGTTGTACTTAAAGTAAGTGTTGTAATAAATATAAAATAAATGTTATTTTCTTACAGGTGCTGCTTAAGTCCCTAATCTTAGCCTAATAAAACAAACGCTTGGTAACCATTAGTAAGCGTATGATTGAGATATGCTGCTTATTTTTCTTGACATTTATTTAGTAGGGTTTAGAATTTTATTTTGAAATTTTAAATATAATTTGAGCCTAAAATTAGTTTAGAATCTATGGTCTAGGAATAGCGGGAGCTAACTTTGCACGTTGGTGGTCTCCTATGGAGCCTGAGAAGGTCCCTAAAAAATATGAGGATCCTAGATGAAGACCCCCATAGATAGAGACTTTAGTTTTAGATAAGATAGCTTAGCTATCTATTTTCCATTTCTTCCGTGTATAGTAGGTATAGTCACATTGGCCTATTTTATTTAATATAAAATTAGCTTGAATTATTTTTGTGTAATAGAACAATATGCTTTTCATAAGTTTTTTTATGATTATAGTGCTCTATGATGAAGCTTAGATATGTTAGGTTCTTAGAAAAATTAAATTTTACCCCATTAAACTAATCAAACTCAAAAGTAAAATGAAAATCCATAACCTTACCATAATTAAAGCCCGCTTAAAAACTAGTAATAATTAAAATTTGTGAACCATGTGAACATATTCTTCGTAATTCTTGAATTGGGCATTTCACCCATTGCACATAAGGAGGCATCTGACCTATAAAGATGACCACCCTTCTTAGAAAGTGTGTCTTCTTGTATTAATTTAGCACATGACTCTTTTCTAATTTGCATCTTATTTTAGACATGAACTTGTGTACATAAAGCCTTAAATAAAATTATGAGTCAAAATACATTAAAAAAAGTAAAAATTATTGCATTAATTAGGTGCATAACATACAAGCCATTATTATAAGATTAGATAGTGAGTTTAGGTTCTTAACTTCCTTTTCAAAATACAACAACTCCATCTTATTCATAAGATTGAACCCTTCTAGATGGAAAATAATAAAGTTAGATATGAGGTGAGATAAGATAACAAATAATTTCTAAAAATTAGATTAGTTCAAGCCTTTAAATTATGTTAAAAGCACTTGTAGACTTATATTCTAAAGAATCTTATTGGAATAAGTCTTCAATCAATAAACACTTATGCCTTATAGTAATTTAAGTCCCGATTTACCAACTCAAAATCTCAATAATTTCAATTTTAAAAAATGTAAAGCCAAATGTTAGAATATTTGAAATGCTTACTTGGCTTGCAAATATCTAAAAGATTCCCTACTTATTTTCAATTGGCTTCTGAAAAAAACTCTTCCAATTTGGAGCATTCTATATTGAAATTTATAATTAATAATTTTTTTAGATAAGCTTTGAAATCCATAAAGATAAATGTAAGTCTCTTTAATATAGAGTATTCTTAGGAGGTTTCCCTTCCTTTTAAGATTTAATTAACTATAAGGGCTTGCCCCTATAAGGAACTACAAACCCTACAATAAATAAACCTTGTTATACTTTTCTAAATAGTTTAGTGAAAAATTTTCTTGAATATTGAAAATCCATCAGCTTTAGCTATCTTTATTAAGTAATCAAGTCTATTATATAGTAATATACTTATCTTTCAAGATAATATATTTATCCTTTGATGATGTATTTGATTACTTAAATTTGTAAAATCTGCTCATATACCAATTAATCTACTCAAATAAAGTTAATTTAGACACATCATTTCCATGATTGAGGGCCTTGTCTTCATTACTATTTTGTTCTAGTGTCACCTCTAACTTTGTCTTTAACTCAACTATAGTGATTGGTGCACTGATCACATATGACTCATCTATCAAACTAAATTCTAATTTTAGTTATATTATAAGAGACCTATAGTGAATGATAGAAACATTGGCCTCTGACTTTTCATATATGGTCAGTGTTACCTTATCCTCATTAGAATATTGAGGTAAGATGTTATTAGATGATTATTTTTAGACCTTCCTCCTGCCAAAGTATTCTTCCCTCTATTTTTCACTTTCTCTTTTTCTTTTATTTCCTCTTTTTATTTATTTTATCATTTTCTTTCCATTTTATTGATTATTCTTTTTTCCTTGATATTTCTTTGATCGCCTCTAGAGTAAATTATTTTTTTGATGGAAACGTAGTTGGCGGCATCTTCAAGAATTCTGATCTCAAGCCTATAAAATGGTTTAGATCTCTTTTGATGAAGTGTTCCATACTATTGCACATGAATTTGATGCATTGATGAAGTAGAGATGGGGCAATTTTGTTTTCATGGGGCTAAGACCTTCATAATAAGGCATTGAAGAACATATCTAAATTTTTGATATGGAGTTTTACCTTAGTCTTGAAGCATGAAACTACAATAGCAGGGTGATTGAACTTGAGGCCCAGTTGGCTAACTTATTGAATCCTCTCAATATCATTTTTGTTAGAACTAAGTCTGCTAATATTGTTCTCAAGTAGGCAAGAATTCTTAGGCTCATTGTGTTGATTGATGCACCTAGGTCAATAAGTGCTTTGAAAAGCCTAAAGTTGTCTACATTTTTGGAAATGCAAAGTAGACAGTTGTAATCTATGGTTTCTAAGAGTAGATCCTCATCTAAAAATTTGATTCCTTAGACTTCTTTTTTTAGTTTAGATGTAGCTACCAATTAGGACAAGCATATCTCAAGTTCTAATAAAGCTTTGATTAGTGACTACCTCATCTCTTTGAAAGCTGAAAACTTTTTGAGATGAGCTACGACATTGTAATCAATTTTGAGCTAATTATCCATAGTGTATATTGTAGGGGAGCACATTGTGGTGGGACTATTAGTTTTCTTAAACTAATGACTTTTTTTTTGTCTTTGGGTGCCATCCTAAGAAGTAAGACTCTGCACTAGAAAGGTTGACTTTTATGATCTTTTCTGATGGCGAGGTCATAATGGTGTCTACCTATTCTTGAGGCACCTTGGCCTCCTAAATGATTCTTTGAATCAAAACACTCTAGCTTTTCTCGATGGTGACACCTTGAAGATTCAACATGGGACATCACCATTAGAGTAAAAATCATCTTGAAGAAGAGATATATCATAATCATTTTGGAATTTATTTTAAATATTATGATTAAGAGAGCTATTATTATTGAGATTATTTAAGTTTAAATATTAATCATTCAAATCATTGGAATTGTCCTTATCATAAAGAGATAAGATATACATGGAATTCTTCTTCATTGATTTTTTAGTTCTTGGGGGAATAGAATAAAAGTCATACAAGGTAAGTGGCCTACATGGCTTGATGTCCCCAACCATAAAATGGCACTCCTCATGTTAACTGGTGGTTTGGCTACCCTTTCATGGGCTCGCATTATAGGTTTTAGTTTGATATCCTCTTTCTCTAAGTTATCCTTTGAATCATGCAGACCTATTGGTGGGATGGAGGTCTGAGCATATTGATTTTTGGGGTGATGTTTTGAGAGGTTTTGGATAAGAAAATATTTCAACATTCTTTTATCTTTAAGGGATCAAATGGTTCCTCAAAGATTACTTTAATTGATTCTATTGTAAGTTCCACTAAGTATTCTTTGGGAATCAATATAGCTTTTGATTTGTAGTTCTTTTATAAAAAATCATTAAAGTTAACACAATCCTCTATAATAATAAGGGACATCAGGCAATGATAATGATGGCAGTAAATTATGGTTGTAATTGATGGTGATAGTGGTTACAGTTAAAGGTGATGACCAATGGCAGTGGTGGCAATAATGGGCAATTTTAGGTGTTAGGAAACTGTTATTTTTAAAAATATTCAAAACATCAAAAAATTATTTTAAATATTTTAAAAAATGTGATTTATTTTTAAAAATAAAAAATATAGCAAATAAGAATGATTTTTAAAATAAGATAAAAATAAAATTAAAAACACAACACAATTGACTCTAAATAGGTATTGGGTTATAGGATGATAGTCTCTGCAAGGATATGAAGTTGTTTAGGATGATGATAAGAGGCTATAGAGTTATGTTAAGGTGAAGATTATGAATGACATATTATAGGCACAACAAGTTTAGAGCATAAAATCTGAAGGATTGTGAGTCAATAATGATTTTTTTTAGGGAACCCCATATAGGAGAATTTTATTGCTCAAATGAAAAGGGTTACAAGATCCTTAAAGTGGGGTTAAACTCTGAGTCTACTGCTCAAAGAGCTACAATCAACCTAAAGAGTAAAACCCCTATCTAAGTACAAAACTCACACAACAAAAGTAAATACAATAATTACAATGGTAGCCCAACCTGATCTCTTTGCCATCATCTACTCCTCAAGCTTCTTGCACAATGTTTTATTAATATTTGTCTTATCGCAAATCCTTATGTCACACTAAAACTACCACTCTCATGCATTATCCTCATGATTCTTTTGTGTATATTATTTTAGGCTAAAACCCAATATGGTCTCCGATTATTTGAGTGCCCAATTTAGTCCCCAATTTAGTCCATGATTAAACAAAATTGATCCAAAATGATCCCTCGAGAACTAAATTGGGATCAATTTTATATAGTTAAGAAACTAAATTGGGGTGAATATTATATCATTATTTCTACATGAGGGATTATTTATTTTAAAACTAAATTGGTCACATGCAAATAATCGGGAGACTATTTTGAGATTTTTTTTGGGACCATTTGAGTCATTTTCATGGCAAACTCATACAACCATGCATTCCTCAATATTCAAACTCAGGTTCTTTGAGAACGAAGCATTTTGAGAACTCAGGTTCTCTGAAAATGAATCATTTCTATCAAGTATTGCATGGTATATGTTTATATCATTTTGAGGTTCATTCAAAGTGGTCTTAGTGGATGGAGCAATTTTGGATAACACAGGTTTTTTCCTTAAAAGCAAACAAGCTACAAGAAATTCATGTCCATGAATTTACAATGGAGCAAAAAATAGGAAGTTTTCAAAAATTTTTTGTTAATAGCCATATTTTTCTGACCCTAACCAGATTTCCTAAGTATATTTTTTAGTTATATTTAATTCCACAAGTATATGAGCAACAAAGGGTCTAGAACTAGAAGTAGTAGTTGGTTCAACTGGAGAGGATGACCGAACAGACCAGCCACACCATAGAGAAATTGAGATTAAAGAAATGCACGCGTAGGTTAGGAATGGACAACCAAACTCGAACGATAGGAGATTCCTCCTTAATGTCAAAAAAGGAGTCCATTTCAATAACTGCATATGTGAATTAAAAACAAAATATGATCTCTTGTAAAAACACGAGAATAATCCAAATCATTAGACAGTTGAATCAATACATGTCGTGAGCCAATCAGACCTATTGTAAAACTCGATAATTTCAAATTATGAAAAAAGGCACAAACATTTTCCATAGAAGGGCGACGTAGAGAAAATTTACCAACCAAAGTAAAGGTTTCGCAAGCTTTTCAACCATTGAATCCGAACACATGATCGGGATACAACCCGGAAGGAAGTAGAAACAAATTTGAAAGACTCACTGGAATTTTAGACCCGCAAGAACATCCTTGAAAGATTTAGAGGCCATCGAAGGATTTGGGCCAGGGTTGCCGAGGGGATCAGTACCTGTAACCGCCGCACGTGATGATGTGGAGTTCCCCCAAGGGGGAGCCGAAGTCACATCCATAATCAGTAGTGTAGCATTGCACAAGAATCTGAAGTGACCAATTTACCGAGATCAAATGCAAGGAACCACACACAGGGGGGAGGAAAATTGCAGAGCAGGGATGATGGTTAGGGCAAGAGGGCAAGTTGGTGGAAATGCTCCTAACCTATTCTCCCTGGAGGACTTTAATAATATGATTCTAGATTGTCACCTTACCGATCTAGGTTTTATTGGCTCTCAATTCGCCTAGAATAATCACAAACTTTGGCAAAGACTTGATAGAATTCTGTTTATGAACTATGGATCAACTCCTTCCTGATTACTTCTGTTGAACACCTCAGTAGGACCTTATCTGATCATTCCCCTTTGCTAATCTCTGTTAAGGTTAGTACGGACTCCCCCGCTTCTCATATTTCTTTCCATTTTCAAAATATGTGGCTTATGGATGACAAATTTTCGGAGGTGGTTGCTACTAATTGGGGGGATTCTCTCTATCCTGATGATTCTATTGTTGGGATGAAGAGATTATGGCTTAAATTAAAAAGGCTTAAATAATTCCTTAAATGGTGGAACAAACACTACTTCAAAAATCCTTTAACAAACATTAAACATTTAGAAGAAGAAGTCATAGCTTTAGAAGAAGCTGCTATTCATGATACCTCCAAAAATATCTTATTAAACCAAGCCTAAGCTAGGTTAACATGCTATCAAGACATGGAGGAAACCTATTGGAGGCATAAGGCTTTAAAAAAGATATCAGAGGGTGATAGGAATACCAAATATTTTCATGCTATTCAAAAAGAAAATGGCACTCAATCACATCAACAAAATTATAAACAATGATAATAGTTGGTGTTCTGATGACAAGGATCTTGCTGATTCGGCTGTATCTTTCTTCACAAAACTCCTTAATAATAATGTCTCCTATGATGAATTAACCCTGAGGTTATCCCTAAGATCATAATTGAAGAAGATAACAAAATGCTTACCTCCTTACCCTCTAAATTTGAAATTGCATCCACTTTACAGACTATGAATATGGATTTTGTGGCTGGCCCTGATGGATTTATGACTTTATGTTTTCCAAAGTGTTGGAACATTATCAAAGAAGATGTCGTTAAAGCTATCTTGGAATTTTTTAAAGGTAATAACCTTCCCAAATACTTTTCTAGTACTTCCATTATTCTCATTCCTAAAATCGATAATCCGAACTTTGGAACCATTTTAGACCCATAAGCCTATGTACTACTTTTAATAAGCTCATATCTAAGATCCTAGCCAAAAGACTAGGTAATTTACTTCCTAAAATCATCTCCCCCAATTAAACGGGTTTTGTCAAAGGTAGATCCATCTCTGATAATGTCTTGTTAACTTAAGAAATTTTCCATGATTTAAATACTAAGGTTCGGTGTGGGAATCTAGTTTTTAAGCAGGACATCTCCAAAGCTTACAATAATATTTGTTGGACTTCCAACCACTTAATTACTTTAATCAAGAATGGTATTGAGAACTCTGGGTTCTCAGTACTTATTAATGGCAAGGTTCATGGCTTCTTTTCTTCCTCCCATGGGATAAGGCACCCCTTTCTCCGGCCCTTTTCATTATCATGGTGGAATATCTCTCTCGAAGTCTTGAACTATTGTTTCATAAAATGCCTAATATGTTCTACAAGACTATGGGTGGTTTTCCTATCTCTCACCTCAGCTTTGCGGATGACTTCATTATTTTCTGCAATGGAGCTACCTGATACATTAAGAAACTGTATAATTTCTTTATTCAGTTTGGTAAGGAAAGTGGCTTAAAAATCAACCCTGACAAAAGTGGTTTTATTGCTAGTAAATTGAATTCCTCCTCCTATGATCAATACTATTAAGAGTATTATGGGGTTTGCCCATTATAGTCTCCCTGTTAAGTACCTAGGTACTCCTTTATATCATGGTACTAAAAGATCTTCCCTTTTTAATAAGGTTTTTCAGAAAATTTATAAGAAAATATCCTCCTGGGAATTCCATCTTCTATCTTTTGGAGCGAGACTTGTTCTGATTAAAAGCACTCTCTACTCCTAACCTTTTTTATCTACTTTCCACTATTGTCCCTACCACTATCATTAAAAAGATTAACCATCTTATCATCAAATTCTTTTGGGGTTCTACTTCATCTTCCAAAAAAACTCATTGGGCTAGCTGGTACACCTGTTGTGGTCCTCCGAATGAAGGTGGTTTAGGATGTAAAACTTTAGAAGATTCCATTAAATGTTTTTCCTACAAAATGTGGTGGAATCTTAGAAGAAATCACAACTACTAGTCAAAAATCATCCTCGCAAAATATTGTAAGCGTAATCACCCCCTCATTTGTTCTTTCAAACCAGGGGATTCCCAAAAGGAAAGGCGCAATATCAAGTACAGGTGATGATCTCTTAGGGGTGAATTCTGGCTCATTCTTCTTTTGGCAAGATAAATGGTTGGGTGTGGATTCAATTGACTCAATACTACATCACTCATGGCTCAAGGTTAGCCATTTCTTTACTAAATTCTTGGGATATAGCTCATTTAAATTCTTATGTTCCCAATGTGATTATTAACAAAATCCTTAACATTAATCCAACATCCAATAGAGCTGACCAAATCCTATTTAACAATTTCTCCTCTAGAGATTTTGTTTTTAAGGATGTGTGGCAAGTCATTACATTTAAATGTCAAGATTCTCTGGTTTTTCCTAAAATCTAGAGAAATTCTATTCCTTCCTCATTTTGGTTCTTGGCATATCCTTAAACACTACATTCCTGTGGATGCCATTCTCCTGAGAAAAGGCCAGCATCTTCCATCCAAATGTCAATGTTGTTTCCACATTGAAACTATGGAACATGTCTTCATTAATGGCCCCATTGTTGCTAGAGTCTGGCACTGGTATGATAGTATGTTTAATACTTTTCTGTTTAATGGAACTCCTTTTGTATTGTGCCTTTTAAATAATTTCCTATCCACTTCCTCGAAAGGACATGTCAAATGTGTGCTGGCTATTACTTTACTGTGGTATATCTGGTGGGAAATAAATGATGCTAAACACAATGATATTCCTATGGACTTTCACCATATTATAGTTAGAACCAAATGTAAAATTGTCTCCGTTTACAAAGCTAACCTTCTTCCTCCTTCTAGTTTCAAAGGTGTCAAGTATCTGGGCCCTTATTTTGGGATTTCCCTCCCATCCTCTAAGGTTAATTTTACTTGTAAGACTATTTATTGGATAAAGCCCAATTATCATATTATTAAGGTTAATACTGTTGGATATATTGCTAATGGGCTATATGGTTTGGGGGTATTTTAAGAGACTTTAAAGGTAAGATAATTGATGCATTTGCTATTCGTTTAAGACCCTGTTATGTTCTTTTTTCTGAACTTTATGGTTTGCATTATCGTATATCTTTATGCATTTAGAAGGGACTCAAAAAAATTTGGTTTGAAATTGATGCCCTCCTCATTTTGAATTTATTAAATTTGGGAGCTCATGGAAATGCCGAAGTTTACTATATTCTTAGCCACATGAGGAGGCTTCTTGCTTCTCTTGATTATCATATTTCTCATATCTATCGGGAAGGGAATTCATGTGCTGATTTTCTTGCTAATTGGGGTGCAAAATCCTCTATGATGAATATATTCTCTTACAATAATATCCCTCCCTTATTATGGGGGCTTGTGAATTTAGATAAAATTGGTTTTCCTTATGTCAGGAACATGTAAACTTTTTATGTTGCTTTTTGTTTTAATCTATTGGTTGGATGAGGTCTTTCCTCCCCCTTTAGGAGCGTCTGGAACTTATTGCTGATCGGAAAACCATTGGCTCTTGGGTGTTATAACCTGCATTCTGGATTGAAGTCTTTTATATGGGATATGATGATATGTTGTATTATTTTCTATTTATTGTGCACTTATTAAATACTCCTTGGCAGATGTTAGGGCTATTTTTCAAGGCTATTTTTTCCTATTTCCCTAATTGCTGCAATGTTTACCTTGCTATTTATTTAAATGGTCTGCAAATAGGTTTCACAAGATGTTCTTCTTTGATTATTAGGGAATGTTTCCCTTTTTTCTTAATCGGATGTGAGCTGCTTGTTGTCTCGCCATACTAGTTTTTTTCTAACATATATGATCATTGTCTGGAAGTTCTTTATGCTTTCTTTTGGTTTTGTATTGCTGCTGTAGCCTTTTTTCAGACTCTGTGGGTGTTATTAGTTATTGGTTTTTCAATCATTATATTATCATGTCTTATTGGATTGAAGTATTTTATATGGTTTGCAATTTGTAAGACCTAGGAGTTTTGTATGTTTTTTGGTTTGTGGTGTGCAGTTGGATCAGAAATTGTTTCTATTTTCTACCACTCCTGTTGTGAGTGTGTTACATCAGGTATTGGGCCTTTTATATTTTCATGCTTGCTTGAAACTATTATATGGATATATCCACTCACTCTGTTATGCTATTTTCTTCTGGATCTATTTATATGGTGGTGTTATTTAAGCTTCTAACTAGATGCTATTTCTACCTGTCACTTATTTACATTTTAATTGTATTATGGAACTTGGGTGGATTGGTGTGGAGATAGTTGCCACTATATTTCTCACTGTTGATAAAGCAATGTGGACTTTTCTCCATTCATTGAAACTTTGTGGATTTCTTCCCATTGGTTATATTTTTTATAGGGCTACATGATTTCCTATGGTTAGACTCTTTCCATATGTTTGTTTTCTATGATGGGTGAGATTACTTCCTTCGGTTGGTAGTAGCATGTGTATCCCTCCCATCGATGGATGCACATGTATGTGGCTGCCCCAAGTTGGGGTGATCTTTTTGGTGCTCCCTCTCAAATTCTACTATTTCTTTCTAGCTTTATGTTTACTCCTTAGACTTAACTCCTTCTAACTTTTTTATGCTAACTGTTCATCTAGTTATTTAGAGTCTTTTTTTTCTTTTCATGCAGGTATCATGCAGGCATTTCTTCTGGAAGTAAACTCTTCTTCACTCATCATCTACTACTATTGGCAAGCGTTGTGGTTTGCTCCTTTGTGTCTTTTAGGTATTGTAATTTCTTTTGCTGTGTGAGTTATACATAGTCAGGGGATTTACTCTTTAGGATGATTGTAGCTCTTTGAGCGGTAGACTCTGAGTTTATCCCCACTTAAGGATCTTTTAACCCTTTTTCTGTGTGCAATAAAATTCCCCTATATGGGGTTTCCCAAAAAAAAGTATTGTAAAGAGAAGAAAGAGGCTTAACTGCCTTCATCCCCATCATAAATTATTTTCTAAAGGCATGTTATTATTACTTGGTTTCCTTAGTGAATGTTTTATTAAATATTTTGTTAATCATGAGTTTGGGTTAATCTTAAATAATCCTATTCAAACATGAAAGACATCTTAAGATTAATGAAATTGAATCACTATCACATAGAGAATGCTATATCATTCCTTTTCATCATCAATAACATGTTATGTGGAACTTAGCATACCTATACATGCAATATATTTTGGTACACTTGAAAGATTACATATTTTTGGTAGAAATGAGAGATTCCATTCTTTAATGAATATATATACACATGTATTTGTTGACCTCCATATGTGTGTCATAAGTCAAGACAAACTAGTCAAATGATGGATTTGGATGTGGTACAAATTGAAGCTCAAAATCGGCGTCAAAATGGTAAATGATCTCGATCAATCCATCGCCATCATGTCTAGAATGTCGAAATTGATCAGAATATAAAATTGCAAAATCTAATGATCAATCAATTAAGCATTATCAATACATACATATTGGAGTCCGCTATGATGGTCGAACGCCTTGTTTGAAATTGATCATTTAGCTTTAAAACATCAAAACTATCAATAAGACTTTCGCTCAATTTGGATGAGTCTGTTTCAAATGTCAGTGATTTGAAGTGACGCGTAAATCGAGGTTGAAATGCATCATCAAAATCAACTCAAAATGACCAAGAACAAACTTTTCCATCGCACAAATAAAATTGGTCAAGATATAAATATAGCATAACTTAATGATCAACTGATCAAGCACTCGAGTCGTCAACATGCTTGCACATATATCGAAGTCAGGAAGCTGCGACGATATCCGAACGACCTCCGTTCATGAAATTGATCATGTCGTTAGCTTTGAAATATTAAAATCTATCAAATGAGACTATCTGCACTCAATTCAGATGAGTCTGTCCAAATGTCGAATGATTTGAAGTGACAATGAGCAAATTGAGGTCATGGATGTCACCAAATCAACTCAAATGACCTCGATGAAGACTTCAAGTTTAAAGTCAAAATTGGCGGATAAAATTTTACACAACTTGATGATCAATCCAAGTGCTTTCGAGTCGCCAGCGTGCATATCGAGGTCAGGAGGCGTCGACGAGAATCAAACGACCTCCATTCATGAAATTGATCATGCCATTTATTTGAAACATCGAAATCTATCAAATAAGACTGTTCGCACTCAATTTGGACGAGTCTGCATAAAAATCGAGTGAGAGAAAGCGGTGACGCGCATTTCAAGCTGAAATTGACTCAATTTGGCACTCAACCAAAATCGATCGCTAAAGACAACGCCATGAACAATGGAATTATCCTAAATCGATATATATATATATATATATATATATATATATATATATATATATATATATATATATATATATATATATATATATATATATATATATATATATATATATATTGACTATGTATACCTGAAATCCAAATTAAAACTATTTAAATTAATTTAAAATTAATTTAAAAACTCCCAAATTACCCCTATGCTCAACCGTTCCCCCCATTTTTGTTTTTTCAGTTTTCTGAAAAAAAGAAATAAAAAGGAAAAAAACTGAAAAATGACTCCCCCATTTCCCTCAACTCCCTCCTCATTCTCTCCCACGTTACTCTCATCCTGATTTTTCCATTTCCTCTCTCCTGATTCCTCTCTCTCAGTCAGAAAACAAAAAAAGTACAAGGTAAAAAAAAATTTCTCTCCGTTTTCCTCTGCGCATTTCACTGACGTCCGCAATCCAAAAGTCAATTATACTTTGACCTATGACTAAGGAGTTCATAGTGTCTAGAAGTGTTTAGGTTTAGTGTTCAATTAGTCAATAGAAGTGTCCTATGACTAAGGAGTTCTTAGTGTCTAGAAGACTCCTAGACCTATGATGGGAATATTGAATTTTCACTCCAAAAGTAAGGTCATCAAATTCATAATTTGATAAATTAAATATTTTGATTTAATGGTTAATACATTATATGTATAACATTTGCTTATAGTTAATTATTTTGATTTAATTTTGAACAAATTTTGTTTAATGTTTAGACTTGGTTTAATTTCTCTCTCTCTCTCTCTCTCTCTCTCTCTCTCTCTTTTTTTAATGTTCATTTTAGATTTTAAAATGAATTGTGTAAGTTAAATTAAAATTTGTTTATATATATATATATATATATATATATATATATATATATTAGTGAATTAACATATTGAATCATGATTTGGTTTGATTTAGGCTTAAACTTGATTAAAATTGCATTTGATTCAAATACCTTATTAAAGTCATGAATGATCATTGGACCAAACTTGAACTTTAATTTCAATGTATTACAATTTAAGATAGCTCTAATAGGATTTGATTGAGTTAAATTGTCTAGTGATTTGTAAGTATCGATCAACGAATTAATTTGATAAGGCTTAAATTTGAATAATTCAATAGAGCTATAAATCATATAATTTCTCGACCTCAATTAAAAACTGAGGTCAACAAGTATCTTTTGATAAATAGAAATGAACATACCTTTCATTGAGGCATTCAAAAGTCCCTACGTTTAAATGATATAATTCCTTAGCATCCCATTTTTAGAAGGGTTTAACTTATCTACTATCAATTGCTATTTTGGAAACCTTTATTCTTATTAGCATATCGACTACTACATGTTCATAGTAATATTTATAAGCCACTTCTATTATTTTTATTAGGTCATTCTCACCGTTATCAAGAGTGAAGTTAATACAAAGTTCTAATTTGTTGGTATACACACACTATCATCAAGTTTACCAAGATTTTTTAAAAGTATTTAGTATAAATCGTTCACTTATCAACAACTTCTATCTTTTGAGGATTCACAAAATTAAAATAAAATGCCTTAAGGAATACTTTTGAAGAATCTTTTGGAGACATTAAATTTTGGGAATCGATTATGGGCAACTACAAGATGTTTTTCTTGATGTCCATTGCCTTGGTTCTTTTTACTTCTCAATAATGTAAGAGATTGATCACTCTTATGTTATAAAAATAGATAATAACAAATATTCATAAGAATAGTAAAAAATAAAAAATGTTAAAATTTAAAAATATTAAAATTAAAAAATAATAAAATAAAAAATATATAATAATAATAAATAAAAAAATAATAAAAAATCAATATAATAAATTAATTAGCTTTCCCCACAAGGTAACTAAAAGAAGGCAAGAGACTAGATTCTCATTTTCCACCAAAATAAATGCTCTTAATAAGCATAAGTCACATCATTAAACTCCATTAAATATATTTAGTGCTTATGCCACTAAATATTAATCAATGGATACTAGTCCTATTATTTTTTTTATCATTGAAGAGGGAATTCAATTGAATGATATCTCTATTTGAAAGAAGAGATTAAATATTTGATTCTGTAAACAAATCATTGAAACAATTAATATTATTAGTAGAATATCACCAAAATCTATTTATTCGCATACACATGAAGATATGCCCCAAATTAATTAAATTGTATTTAATAATTCTTATATTTAAGAAATATATTATTTGTATTAAGATTCTATCATTTTTCTCAGTTAGAATTGCAATATATAATTGTGGTATATCCAGTATTAATATCATCAAAGTTTTGTTTGACATGGTAATTTAGTGAAAATTCTATCTGTCTTTGCTGCCTTCATAAATCTTAGATTAACCTATCTTGAGCTTGAACTTTATTTCATTATATTTTTAATTTTAAGGAACATCTACGTAAGTTTTCAATTTAATTATCGTTCACTCATATTAGGTGTACAACCATTATAATTAATTCATCTAATTTATTTTATTATTGTAGATAATAACTCATTCTATGATATAATATTTGGTTAACCACAACTATATAATTTCATAACGATTACATCTATTCCTCAGTTGAATTTGCACCAATAGGTTTTATAGAAATAAGAGAAAATAAATTTTTGGCTTGCATAAATTATATTTAAAAAATCTAATAGGAAGATCTCATTCTTATTGTACTCGAAAGCAAATTTTATTATGAAGATTTTGTAAAAGTCATTGTCCTACTGTTGAATAATTAATATACTTGCCTAAAGGAAAAAAATTAAGCTCCTTTTCCCTTTAGTTCATCGTCTTATTAAGATTTTATGGGAATTTATAAACTATATCAACTAAAAACAAAGGAATTATATTTTTCAAGTAATTATATATATATATACATATGTATATATATATATATATATATATATATATATATATATATATATATATATATATATATATATATATATATATATGTATATATATATATATATATATATTATATATATATATATTATATTCTAATATCTATCATTTTTTTATTAAATTATTTTTTTTATATTTTCATCTCTTTATCTATCAAATGTATAAGGTTTAGAAATTAGCACGGATAGAATTCTAATTTGCAAGTACCCACTCCTCTCTTCTAAAAATTTTAAAAAAGTACATGTTCTTCACTCATCTAGCATACACTTAACGTAATCTATATGCATTAGGAATAAAATTTTTGGAATCAACTTTACTCTTGTTTGCAATTTAATGACAATAAACTAATTTAGGTCCATCTATAATTAAAATCTTATGGATTCATAGTTGACTTCTTTTTCACTCTCTTTTGGCATCTATGTTTGAGAGCGAGCCAAATCTTTATAGTTCTTGAATGTACTTTTCTTTCACATAGCTGCTTAAGCTGCGTAATTCGATTGCAAAGCTGTTCTCAATTTTGTCATTATTAAATAAAATTGATATTCAAAATAGAACCATATCATCCATAAAAATTTGGTTTAGGTTTTTTTTTTTTTTTGGTCATAATCAAATAATGTACACTTCTAGTAGTTATAGAAAATAAACACAATATTTGACTTGTGGAAGAGTTGGTAGAGAGTATTTTTTCAATAAAGAGACACAAGTTCAAAGAACACTTTAACCATAATAATCACAAATTTCTAACTTAACTGCTATTAGGTCTCAAGTTCCTAAAAAAATTTTAAGAAAATGTTGTGCACATATACTCAATTATTTATTTCATATTATAGTGTGCTTTAAACCTATCTAGGTAAAACATCAAACATGTGCTAAAATATGACAACACATTAGTCATGCAGATGCATTATGTGTTTGACATATGGATCTTAATCTAAGTTTTGAGATTAAAAGCCTAATCATATAATTTGACTTAATTTTCAACATGCTATTATTATTAAGAATGACATGTGCATGTTTCTTCTCCTATCACATTTTGGATAGCTAAAGCTTATTTTCCTTCATGGGCAATATGCACAAAGGTAGCATGTAAGCTTACCGAAGTAAGTCCCAAGCTTCTGCCATTGCATCCTCCTCTTCTACCGCCTCAGATACAATCCTCCTCCTCATCTAGCTTAATCATGATGGGCCATCTATCCATTACGGTCTCAACTTATAATTGTCCAAATGCTTGGCAGACTCTTCCTACATTGTATGACCTCTCATGATGAAGATTTATACACATTGAAAATGCAGAATGGCTATAACCTTATTTTTAGATATTAGAAGAAATAAGGTATTTTAGAAGTCAGTGACCGAGGAAAAGAGCTTGTTGTGCTTCCTAAAGATAAAGTTTGATGTAATCATCTACAAAGGTGGTGAAACTGCTTATTGAATGTACTATTTCATTTAAATGATGTTATCATTTGTCTCCTATATAATACTAATTATACTTTACAAAAGTTTTATTTGGCTTCACAATATTATGTCAATTAAGATTTTGACTCTATGCTATATGATCATCACCAGTTTTTGTTGGAGAAATGTTGAACGTGGGGCTCAAATCATATCTCTTTGAATGAACTTTGGTTTGCATAAAATTCAATAGGAGCTTGATAAAGTAGGAATTAGTTTGTTTATCATTAAAAATTTAAAAGATATCTAATTTTAGCACTAATCCAAAACAAATTGAAGAATTGGGCTACAAATGAATGAACCGCATTAATTTTAAACTATCATTGCAATATTATTCAAAGATGGAAAAATTTTCTATTGTTTATAATTTTACTTAATTTGCTAGATTTGATTATCTTTATGTCAAATTTGCAACATGAATTTTTTATGAGATTCACTTGCTTTAGTAAGATATTACTCCAAAAAATTGAAGGTTTATGTCGTTGGATTAATCTTATTATAATCTTTAGATTGCAATCCGTGTGCTCATTTCCTTATAAAGTCTCTTGTGAAAAATTATAAATATCTCATGTCTTTGTAGAAGGAATCAAATTCTTCTTTGAATTGGCGGTATGTGCCAACACTCTTTGCTTGTAATCTTTCTATATATAGTGAATTTTTCTAATCTGCCTATGATTTTTTCCATCCTGAGTTTTCCACATAAAATCTATGCAATTCTTTTTTTACTGTTTCTTTTATTATTCATCACTCTTATCTCATAATACATTATTTTATGATCTTATATTTAAATTTAAATATTTTTTAATATTAAAGTATTAAGCAAAATTATTTTGGTTTTTAAATAATTGCTTTTATTATTACAATCTTATTTCTATATGAGGACTATAATTTGTATTTGATTATTAATTGATTGATCATATAAAAAATTTAATTATTTCTATTGCCAACTAAGTGATATAAATATCCATATTGTGCACGAGATTCGAGATTAACATCTATTTTGATATATTTAATTTATCCTCTTCCTTTCTATTTGATTTTCATAGGTAGAATATTCTGTTAAAATAATTATTCTTGATGCCAAATCTTCTCTCTCTCTCTCTCTCTCTCTTTATATATATATATATATATATATATATATATATATATATATATATATATATATATATATATATATATATATATATATATATTACTTCTAGAAAGTATCTCTTGTTTTCATTCCGGAGTCCCATAAGAATGAATACTATGATTTGCATTTAACGGGCATAGATACAATATCTATAGGATAACTTCCATCGTGAGATTCATTTGTGGATTTCATATGATATCCATGACCTCTCTTGATTTGTAATTCAATACACTAATCAATTGGTTCCATCAAGTTAGCTATATGATGTGTCGTGTCAACTATTTGTACAGAAGGTGGTGAGATAATATCTTGAGTCTTATGTATTTAGGTCCCCGCAAATGGATGCGTCCCTAACTCCATAGAGATTACTTTTCAATACAATCTCTTTCAAATTTATTGAGCGAACACTTTTCTTTGGAAAAATAGAATATCTTATGGTCGTGTGTTGTAATTCTTTTCAGAGGATCCTATGGTTCCTCAAAGATACTTTCATACATTATGTTCGATATGGGGCAGATAATGGGGCCTCACCACCCATCAATGCATGGTGTTCTTTTCAGAGGATCTTATTTTTTCTTTTTCGTTCTATCATCAAATTAATCAGATTAGACTTCATTGTGTTCAATTTGTGGAATCAAGATATAGTATGTAGTGTATAATAATATATTAAAAATTTTGATTGAATGTATTAACTACTAATAGGAAATCACTTTGACAGATTCTACTCATGTCCAAGCTCGTCTGAGAGCTAGATTTGCCTCAATTGCTTGTCTCTTACCCTCGCTCTAGTTAGCTTCAGCTATTTCAAGAGTTTGTTGAGCTTCTTGTGGATCAATGTCGTACTAATTTCACATCATTTCCTAAAATGGTGATCTCATTATTATTACTTATTCTAGAAAACGCCCAAAAGATATGAGACAATCCAAAAAAGCACTTGATCATGATCAAATTTGTGTCGACTTGGATATTGAGCATTTCCTATTGCGAACTGAATTATTTGCAATGAATAATGAATCGTTGAAACTCAAGGAAATGGAATTTGATAAATAGTTTATTACATAGAGTCATTCTACATTATATATGTAGATATGTATAAAATATAGGTTTTCTATGGATCTATTTCTGTGATTCTTTTGATTCTTGCTTGAGCCGGATGATAAAAAATTATCATGTCCGGTTGTTTTGGGGGATGGATTGGATTATGTTCTATATGGTTAAAGTCCATAGACCACCTAATTGGCACCAGATTTCTATAGTTCCTGATCGCAGGTCATATGTATAGGACTAACTGGGCCATTGGTCATGGTCTGAAAGACATTTTAGAGGCTCATAAAGGTCCATTTACGGGTCAGGGCCATAAAGGTATCTATGAAATCCTAACAACATCATGGCATGCTCAATTATCTTTGAATCTGGCTATATTAGGTTCTTTAACCATTGCTATGTCAATATGTATGCATACTTCTTAGGTATATAAAGTTATCCTTTCTGTCATTTCAATAGAAGGATTTTAGCTACTAATGTAATGTAGTCAATTTCAGTTGATAGAATAGCTTCCATTGAGTCTTTGCACCCATCCCTTCTTATTCTTATTTTCCATCATTTTTCTCTCAAACAAAGATTTGGCTGATTGCCCATTTTAGTTCCGTGGTTTCTCGATTTGGAAGTTACCACTTAGCAAGTTTCCATACCAAGGCTAAATCGAATCAAGTCCTTAGCGTCTACCAATTTCACCATATCCCCCTTTCCTTTGAGACAAGGATCCAGTTGGAACCTTATATAGATCTTGGTACCCATTTATCGAATGGTTGCAATTGATGTTTAGAAGAGAAGGAAGAGATCTTTGAAAAGTGGGTTTTTATGATCCGATAAAGAATCAAACTTATTCAAATGTTCCTGCTATTTTATATTTCCTTGAAAAGGTGTTCAACCCATAGAACTGTTTATGATATTTTAAGGAAGGCAGAATTCTTTAAAGAATTTCAAATTTCTTTTGATAAAAAAAGAAAGAAAAAACAAGAATCATGAATAAAGAATTACACGAAGATAGGTACTAGTTACTCTATCTTTCTATAATTCTTTATTCAAAGATTACTAGTTCCTATACCCCACTTGTTTCTCTAGAGATATGGTATACATTTATTTAGAATGCCCTAAATAAATGAATATTACCTCTAGATGGAAGAAGATTCTCCTTGAAAAGTAGTTTGGTCCCATCCGCTAAAGCTTGAAGAATTCCTAATGGGCCGGCATATTCAAGTCCAATACGTTATTGTATTGCTGCAGATATTTTTCTTTCTAACCACACAATGACTAATACCCCCATTGTAATTCCTAATACAAGGGTGAAAATGGGTACAAAAATCCATAAGAATCCATATCCTTCTTTTAAGGATTCTAATCTATAAAAAGAATTAATAGTTTGTACTTCTATCGTATCAATTATCATTTCAATGATCAACTTCTCCCATAATGATATCTATACTACCTAGTATCGTCATTATATTAGCCAATTTCATTCTTTTAACTAGCTGGGGAAGAATTTGCAAATTGATGAAACCGGGTGGACGAATTTTCCATCTCCGTGGAAAACACTATCTTCTATTAAATAAATTCCTAATTCTCCTTTTGGGTCTTCTACCCTTACATGAAGTTCTTGTTTTAACAATTCAAAATTGGGTGAAAGTTTTTTAGTAAGAAATCTATAGTCAAAATTATTCCATTCGGAATTATTTGTCTTATGAAAATGCCAATTTTCTAAATTCTCATAAGGTCCTCCAGGAATTCCTTCTAGAGCCTGTTGAATGATTTTTATGGATTCTTGCATTTCACTGATTCTTACTAAATAATGAGCTAATGTATCGCCCTCTTTTTGCCATTTGACTTCCCAATCAAATTTATTGTAACACTCATAGCGATCAACTTTACGAAGATCCCATTGGATCCCAGAAGCTCATAACATTGGTCTTGATAAACCCTTATTGTCTCCTCCCCACCAATAATGACCACTCCTTCAACTCATTCCAAAATATGGATTTCTGTAATGAGTTTTGATACAACCAACTTTAAAAAATAATCACATAAATCAAAACATTTATCTATCCAGCAATAAGGTAAATCCGTAGCTACTCCTCCGATGCGGAAATAATTATGCATCATTTGCATACCGGTGGCAGCTTCAAATAGATCATATATTAATTCTCTCTCTCTTAAAATATAGAAAAAGGGAGTCTGTGCACCAATATTGGCCATAAAAGGGCCAAGCTATAACAAATGGGAGGCTATATGGCTCAGCTCCAGGATTATAACTCTGATATAACTGGCCCTTTTAGGCACTTGAACACTTTCCAAGCGTTTTGGTGCATTTACTATTATTGCTTCTATGAACATAGTAGCTAAATAATCCCAAGGTGTTACATAAGGCAAAAATTGTATAATTGTTTGGTTCTCCACTATTTTCTCCATCCCTCTGTGTAAATAGCCCAATATAGGTTTACAAATAATAACATCTTCACCATCTAGAGTAACGATCTAAGAACACCATGCATTGATGGATGGTGAGAGGCCCCATATTGACTATTATAAAAGAATTTCCTGAAAAGAATTACAACACACGAGAAATGGTTTATAGTGTGTAGTGTATACATATATACTTATACATATACATATATATATGACTACGTATATATACTCTCAAAAATGACTCATATATTATAGGAGTCATAATTTTCTTTTACTTGTGAATAAAAATTTGTTAATATATCCTTTAAATTGTATACATAATAACACATAGATATATATATATATATGTATATATATATATATATATATATATATATATATATATATATATATATATATATGCTTATACATACCAAAAGTGGTGACGTATCTTGTGCCAAATTCTAATAAAAATCAGCAACATAATTTAAATCAACTAAAAATTTTTGAAATTGATTTTTCTCTAAGATATTATCTGAAATTTATCTACAAATTCTATGCTCCAATTAATAGGAATAATAGACATTACAAAAAAATTGTGTCCCAAGATTTAATATATATATGTACACAACATACATAATGCACACACACACACATCAATAACAATAATACAATAATAATAACAATACACAATACCACAATATATATATATATATTCATAGATATATACATATATATATTATATATATAAATCTATATATATATATATATATATATGACTATAATTCCCAAAATGACTAATATGTTGTAGGAGTCATACTATTTTTTACTTGTGAATAAAATTGTGTTAATATACCCTTTAAATTATGTCAATATGAGTCAAAATTATAATTCTGCATATAGAAATAAGTTTATAAGGATAAGCCAATTTTAAAAAAAACCAAAATAAATTTATTTTAAAAATATTCAAATTTAAATATAAGATGATAAAATAAAATATTATGATATTAAAATGATGAACAATAAATGAAACAATAAACAGAAGAATTACCTTGATTTTAAGTTGAAAATTCACAAAAAAAAAATCACAAGTAGATGAGAAGAATTCACAATATAAAAAAAATAGTTACAAGGGGATAGTATTGGCACACATAAGAGCAAACTAAAGAAGAGGAATGGGAGCATAAAGTTTTTTTACTCGGAAAGCTAGTTAAATTATTATTATGAATTTTATTTACATAGCACCATATATTTTACCTTTACTAAGACAAATATTTCACAGGATCATAAGTTTGGTTTAAAGGATGAAAGCAAGATTTTTTTGCAACAAGTGAGTCAAAGTAGTGTGGCAAAATTTTCATTTATTATCATCCCAATTATTAATAATAGTGGACTCATATAGTTGATGAAATCAAATGCTATGTGGATCGCCTATGGCTCACTCTCAAATTGATATGACCATACTCTCCAACATAGTGAATTTAACTTACACATATTTAATAATATTATATTCAATTTATAGTACTTTACCCTTACAATTTTTTTGCTTATCCCTATGCAAATGAAAATGTCCTCCAATGATACCCAAGGGTCATTTGATATAAACAAGTATGTGGTCTATAGAAATAGGTGTGAACATACCACACAAAAAGAATAGTATCATTTGTGAAATGTTTATTGACAAATACATAGAAGTAGTTGTTAGTGAAAAGCATGTACTAGAGTTTGCATATGGACTGCAAAGTAAAATGGATGTTTTACAAAATTTGCCTAGAATTGCTTTGATATACAACCGATAAAATTATGTTGAATAATATGTTAAATTTAAATAAGCTTTGAGAAATATACACTTGAATTGATCTTTATTAAACTGTTTAGATTTAAGTGTTGTAATGATTGATAGTGATGACTATTTTAAAAGAACCCAAGTTATTTTGATTATTTTCTAAAATAACTTAAATTATTATAAAAATATAATAAGTCAATTTACACTTAATAAATATAAAATAAAAATAGAATTAAAATTGAACAAAATAAACCCTAAAATGCTTTTTTTTTCTTATAAGAGACTAGGTTTCATATAGCTCCACTTATATTGAGATGAAAGATTCTATGTCACCCAAATAATAGTTATTTTATGTGATTTCATAATTCTTGATTTATTTTATGTTTGTCATCTTAATGTGATAAAAAATATGTTAATATAAAAATTTGGAAAATTACAAAAATATTTAATATTATGATTGAATTTACAAAATGACTAATATGTTCATGGAGTCACACATTTTGAACTTGTCAATAAAAAAATTGTTGCTACTATATCCCTTAAATTGTTCACTTGATTAATTCATGTGTTTTTGTGAAAGGAAAATCACATTGTTCGTACTTGACTACAACTGTTTATTGATTTATACATTTTCAACAGTGGTCTTAATCGTGGTCACATTTGTAGGATTGATTTCTTCTGTGAATAATTTTAGATCATATGTATCTACCTCTACAAGTTGAATATTTTTTTTCTTCTTCCTCTCACGCACAATGTGGTCTGCACTATTTTTTCTTTAAATGCCTCTCTCTTTAACTCTCCAAATATTGTTGCCTAACATGGGGTTAGAAGATATGACCAATAACTACATAAAAATTAGTATTTACATTTACAATATTAAAAAGTAGCAATTCTACTATAATCTTAAAAAATATCACAAGCTTACCACTTCACTATCAAATCTTCAATATTTTGTTTTCATATCAGGTAGCCTAAGTATTGTATGGTTTATGACGCCACTTTTTCCTAAAGTCGCAAAGCAAGAAAGATGATCATAAATTTGAATTTGCTTTAATAATGAATAAATTGAATTGGAAGAGTCATTACTGTTTATAATTTGCAGCCAAACTATTAAAACCAATAATCAATGGCAGGAAAGTTAATCTCCTTATCTCCATTTTAATAAAGAAAATCTTTTTAAAATGTTTTCATTTAAATCATAAAATAGAAATTACATTGTTATAATCAGTTAAATAACTCTTATGAACATAAAATAAAAAGAAAAGAGCAGAAGTACTTACACTTTAAACTGCACCTAATAGTAGGCAATGAAACATGTTGAAACCTTATTTCTTGTTTAAGTTTTAGAAACATCATTTAAGAACCTCAAAATACAGAAAAATGAAGGAAATATTACATTTGAAGTGCAACTAATAATTCTTTTCCCAAAAAATTAATAAATTTAAATAGCTTATGCTAAAAAAACTCAAAATATGATCATTCAACATTCGAAGAGCATGACAAGAAATGAAAATAATGAAAGCAAACTTTATATTTTTCCCAAAAAAAAAAAAGAACTTCAGATATTAATCATATAATTTGCCTAATCAGCCAACCAATTTTTTTATCTCTGCCAAGCCTCCAATTTCAGACTGAAGACTGGAAGTGTATAAATCTGCTCATAAACTCTTATAGGAAAACAACTAAATAGTATGTAAAGATCATTGTATAGGATCTTAAAGCACTTAATTCTAAACAATTCGACAAAGATAAATTCATGTTTGCAGTCCATTCAAGAAATGTTATTTGTTGAATGGCAGTAAATCATGCAAATTCTACCCTAAAATCAATTTTACTTGCCAATCCAAATGTAACTCCAGTACAAATTCTTCACTAATAATTATTTCTATGTATTTAGATAAACATTCCACTCACAATATTTTGTGTCTATATCCACAAATATTTCTATGCCACATTTGGATTAATATCGAATGACTTGGGTATCATTGGAGAACAATTTAATCTTACATGACAAAAAATATTATAAAGGTGATACAATAAATTAAATATAATATTATTAAATATGTCAGTATAACTCACTATTTCTGGGAGTATTATCATATGTGAGGGATTTGGGAGTGAGTCGTATGACCCACTAGCAGCTTTGATTTCACCAATTATAAGAGTGTAATGTCTGTTATTATAATTGATATAACCAATGATGCTTTCACACACTAGTTTGACTCACATGTTTAAAAAAATCTTGCTTTCATTTTCCAACCAAACTATTAACCTGAAAAAGAAATATTATGTTAATTAAAATAAAATATATGGTACTTGGTAAATACAAAGCATATTTGCTTACCTAATGTAAACACGATATGTACAAAAATAATTTATATAACAAAGGCTTTTATTTGAAATCAGATAAACTTAAGCATCTATATGTGAGTCACTAAGCTCCTTGTTTGTCAAAAGATCATCAATATGACTTCTATTGATAATAATATTATCAACAAGCATTATTGCATCTCCCCTACATTAAACTATCATATGCATATTTCTAATTCAAGTCAAACAACTTGTAAAATTATGTTGTCTTTGTAATGGCAAAGAAAATCATTAATAAAATTCTTCATGACCTTTTTATTAATGTTTTTGCTGAGTATTCTACTTCAGAGGACGTAATATTTACCTGCATTAGAATATTCAACAAAGATAAGGAGGAGCAACATCTAAATATATATATATATATATATATATATATATATATATATATATATATATATATATATATATATAACAGTTTTTATAAATTAAAGAAAAATCACATTGTTAGTTCTTGACTACATATGTTTATTGATTTATACCTTCTCGGCGATGGTCTCAATTGTGGTCACATTGGAAGGATTGGTTGCTTCATTGGTATCTTCCTTTATAGGTTGATTATTTTTTTCCTTTTTCCTCTTACCCATTTTGTATGGGTTCTGCGCAAATTTTCTCTTTCTTAAATACGTCTCCTTACCTCCCTGAATATTGTTGCCTGACATGGGGACAAAAGATATGGCCTATAGAACTGCATTCATCCAAAAATTAAAAATTAGTACGTACATTTATTGAAATAAAAAATAACAATTCAAATATAATCTAAAAAAAATCTCAAGCTCGTCCACTTCAAGATCAACCTTCCTTCAATATTTCATTTTTCCATTTTTTTTTCAAATTTACCACTTAAATATTCAAATCAACATTATTTTTCCTTCATTTTTTATGTGATTCTAATTGGAGGGAAGCTATATTCATATATCACAATCAATTGTTCAATTGTTTTCATTTCCAGGATATCTTAATATGAAGTTGAAGGTCATGTCATTTGCTTAATCTGTTTTACCGATTGATACATTTTACTAAATGTAGAGTTCTTAACAAAGATAATATAAACAGGCACCCTAATATTTGGCAACCATTTTCTTTAAATTGGAGGAGAAAATCTTTCATGGACTAAACCTAGAATGATACTTTATTAAACCAGCAAAATATATATATATATATTTCTTTGGAGAAACAAACATCAATATACAAACTCCATCAAATTTCTTAAGTATTAAATTCCAAAATTTTTACTTCAAATCATGAAATATGTCATTGGATATTTTTTTTCAAATAATGTGAATTATGCTTTAACCATTGAAAACTAAAATTTTGTTTCGTTAATTATAAAAAGAAAAAAACAAGAATAAATGCAAATCATCTCAAAAGAAGGCAAAGCAATAAAATAGAATAAAAAAGCTTCTCGTTACAATGGAAAAGAATTTGGAGCCAAAGCTTTTTGAAAAAAAATAATTTCATGTAAAATAACTGGCTGATGCACCAAGTTAGATTATGCAGCTCTTTCTTTCCTAAGCCTTAAAAATCTTTATCATAACCTGAACTAGTTCTATAAATGTGTATCTAAACTATTCTCATTCAAGAAAAATATCTGTTGTTGTACTCAAATAGGTGACTTAGAGTGGAGAACCATCTCAAAAATCATTTAGCTATTTATTAATATGAAATTATGCCCCCATCATTCAACAAATAATGCTTTTATACCCTATTTCTTTTATACGATTTAAGAACCTCAAAATACAAAAAAAAAAATGAAGGAAATATTACATTTGAAGTGCAACCAAATAATTCTTTTTCCTAAAAATAGTTAATTTAAATACCTTCCTCTGCTTAAAACTCAAAATATGAATAATATGGTTCTTAAAAAACTATAGAGCATAATGGCCTTTGACTTCTCTAAATGGAATCACATTTGCCTACTTAGAAAAGAAATTTGTTGATGCTAAAACAAATTAATGGCTCTTTTAAAAAGGTGGGCCAATAATGTTAGAACCGTAACATTCAAATGGCCATGAGGCTATTATCAGATGGAGAATATTTGGTGGTTGATGCAAAACTACTCTGTGTACTTGACATTGGTGATAATAGCGAGCACCATTTATGCAGATTGTGATCATTGATAGCCAATAATATTCAAGCATTTTAATTTTAGCTTTCATTTTTAGACCAGATTGATGTGGCTATATAATCTTGCATATACCTTGATCACAACTTTCTATGCATTGTGTTTGTTTAAACAACATAACCACATATAATCAAATGATTTCTAATACAAAATGTCATTAACTAGAGCATAGGATAATATTCTTCATTTAATTTGAGAGGCATGGGATTTCTTCTAAGAAAATTTTCCTTCATACAAATAGTTAGTGAATGATTGTCTCCAATCAACCTCTTCATCATCTTTTGTGAGGGCAACCATCCTAATAAAGAGTTATTTATCAATGAATTCTATGTCAACAGGTGATTGAACTTGGTCATTACAAAGGCCTGATAGGCCATTCCCTTAATGAGCATTGCAAAAGTATTAATTATGGAATTTTATCCTGACAAATTTTGTTATAGTGATTTATTTAGATTTCATTTCAATAACTATTGTGTATTTATGATATTGATGATGCCTGGAATTGAGAACCTTGCAGGTTTTGTGATTTGATTTACCACTAATTATGATTCCCAAATATTTTAATATCTCTAATTCGAATCACAATGGCCAAGTTTAGATCGATAATTAAGAATCCATATTTGAGTTCTTTGCTGGTGCATGGCTCTAAAATTCCATACAAGAATTATCATCCTTTAGTTTAGTGGGTTACAATGATGAACTTGATTTCTGTTTTGTCTAGGAGGTTATATTATGGCTCATCTTTTCTTTATGAAGATAACCCATGATGTGGCACAAGGTTCTAATAAAATGAGAAAAGGAACCAACTTCAAGGCATGTAGAAATGAAGTGGCACAAGATCCTAATCTAGTGACTAAATGAACTATATTCATGATCATGGAGAAGGAGTTTCAAAAGAACTTGATGTTTAATGAATGAAGACCACTAAAGAGACTTTATATTTTTTGTTTTATGTGTTGTAATTAGTTTTATATAATATGTTTTATCATTTGTAAGAGTTGTATATGTGTTATGGTGGAAATCATATAAGTTTTTGTGTTAATAAATATAGATGTCCTGCTTAGAAGGGCCTTATCGCCATGGCAACATTCCATGGAATTTAATGCTTGGGGACAAAGAGGCCAACACCCTATGGCACTCTAAAATGATGGGTTATGTGTTATGATAGTTTTTTTTTATGGTTTTCTTTTGAAGGACACATTTCTAGGAGTATTGCTCTTATATAAGCTATTATTATGACTAAATGAAGATATTACACCTAATCGCCTGATAAAGACTCTGAAGGCATGATGGGTCTTCATATATACTATAGATCTTTCCCCTACTTTACATGGAAAAGAATAGCATGATTTATTTTATGCTGGGTTTTTTAATTCTCTATAGAAGCAAGCCTTCATAATTAATTACATCCTTGGAAATGGGATTTTCTAAGAAAACTCTAGATCAAAGTAATCAATAAATTTCTCCAAAGATTTTGAAGTTAGACAATCAAAGAATTAGGTATTTAGAAAAATCAAGTGGGAATGTTCAATCAAAAAGACTTATTTATGGATTCCAAAGGAGATAGTTAGGTAGCACTCATGATACTATGAAGCCTAGTGAGCACTTGAATCTATCATATGGTGAGGCTTTATATGTTTGAAAGTGATTATTTGTTTTGATTTGAATTGGAATCTTATTAGAAAGCTAAGGCTTATAATCCATCAATACATGATTATGAAAATGCCTAAGAGGTTAGGATTTTTACTTGTAGCCCGAAGGAAACAAGAAACCTTAGATCCTAATTATAGGATGCTTTAGCAAAAAAATAAGTGCACCCCCTAAATCTAAGCGAAAAGGGGGACACAATAGTCTACCTCCATAAGAGAGAATAAATCTATCCCGACTCTTTTGGACTTACGATTGCCTGGAGTGGCCACCAGCTAACACCTCCTATGAATCAAAATCAAATAGCCCGGTCTTATGTATACGCAAGGTAGCTAGACTGTTATTTAATTTGGAAAGGAGACTCGAGTCCTAAACTCATCACTTAAGAGCCTAGATCATGACTAATATGAAATTGTGATTTAGACTAAATGTAAAATTTATAAGTTTTTATATCATTTTTGACACAAACTTTTGGACAAGGGTTTGGGGTAATTATGCCTAAATGCATGATGAAATTGGATTATTGACTAAATCAGCAAGAGGAGGTATTCTCCACTATAAGGGATGCTCTCATAGGTCAAGCATTTCTATATCATGCAAGAGTGGATACCCTCCATATTCAAGAGTGAAGCAATATGTATGCATGATATTAGAACATTCAACATTCAACTAAGGGGTCGCTAAATCTTTTAATTCTCTTAATTATAGCCTAAGCTTTAAAGTATGGTTATGAATTATTTTAAAATTTTATTATGAGTTATTAATGGGGCTAAGAAAATTAATTTTATTCTAAAGAGCCTACCGCATCCAGGCCACACATTCAATCATCAAGCTTTAAGAAACCTATAAAAATTTTATCATTTTTATTTCGCAATTTAAACACAATAATCAAGTATTCATAGATTATGTAAAATAATAATAAGTCAATGCAGCTAGGTACCACCGTACATCCCTAAAAAGAAAGAAATTGGGTAGTCAAGCTCTACTCTTATGCAACTCAAATTACAAAATTATATTACAATTAAAATTAAACAAAATGCTATCGTGGGCTTCATTCTTCATTCTTATTTCTTTCCTTTAGTTTGAATTACTCCATAGCTTCACAAGGCCTCCCAGGACTTTGCCTTATAGCCATTGCTCATCCTAAACCCCATAACACTAATCCTAATTCCTATTGCAAAATTACTTATTTGGAAGAATAAAATCTAACTACCCCTACAAAATAGATATTAGCTAAACAATCATACAACCCAAACAATTATACTTTATAAATTTGGACTTTGCACGCTGCACATGGGAAACCAAGCCCACCTATCCTAACATGGATTGTACTTAAGGGCATAAGCAACCTACAAGCAAAAATATTTATATTTATTTTAGCAACCCAATTAACATAATCTCCTGTAGAAAATAATATTAGGCTAACAATGACCTAACATACAGTCTATACACAACAATCCTAATATACAGTCTAAAATATTACCTCACAAAATAAAACACCACATCACAACATACACCATCCTAACATAGAGCTAGAACTGGTGACTTAGTATTCTAATGTGTGTGCTTAGGCCTAGTGTTGTATGCCTTAGCTAAACGTTAAGATTAGAATTGTCTAAATCCTAAGAATTATTTAAGTTAACCATGAAGGATGGTTTCACTTCAAATTGTTAAAAAAATTAGTGGATTTAATTCATATCTTCTTTTGTTTTATTTTATATTTACTTAGCATATAAGTATTGTAAAGAGTAGAAAGAAGCTTAACCCCCTTCATCCCCATCCTAAATTATTTTCTAAAGGCATGTTATTATGACTTGGTTTCCTTAGTGAATGTTTTATTAAATATTTTATTAATCCTAAGTTTGGGTTAATCTTAAATAATCCTATTGAAACATGAAAGACATCTTAAGACTAATGAAATTGAATCACTATCACATAGAGGATGCTATATCATTCCTTTTCATCATCAATAGCATGCATGTGATGTGGAACTTAGCATACCTATACATGCAATATATTTATGGCACACTTGAATGATTATGATATATTTTTGGTAGAAATGTGAGATTCTATTCTTTAACTGAATATACATGCACATGTATTAGAGAGTTAAGCAAGTACAGGTCATTATTTAAAAAGGCAAGTGAGATAATCTAAGACTTCTTGAGTGCTACGTAAAGCCTCGTGTTCCTGGGATGTCCAAACTATATACTTAAATACATATGAATGTATACATGAACACAAGAATAAAAATCATGCAAAAGATTGTATATTACTAAATTTATTAACTCATGTAAAGTAAAGCTCTATCTAAATTCTAATGCATACATAACATGAATGAAATTAAGCAGGTACTTGCCATTGTTAAACCAGGGAAGTGAGGTATTCTAAGACCACCTTGGGGCTACTTAAAGCTCGTATTCTCAAGATATGCAGACTACATACGTGTTAACATCAAAACACATGTAAACATAGACATGAATCATGAAAATAGAATAATACTGTAACATATTTAAACTATAAGTAAGTGCAAGTCACATAGGCTATTCATAATCAACGTCACTTTAAATCTTCATCGTTAACCTATAATTTTGAAACTTATTAGTGATAATAGCTATACCATATAAGATTAATTCAACACATATAACTTATACATATATAACCATATTCATTTGATTCTTTTATTTCAAAGCATGGATATATGACATAAATGGCATACAAATTTACAACGATTTAAAAGGAACAATTAAACATTTGATAATCACACTAACTCCGAAGGACAATCAAGTCAAATAAAACACTTTATGATTAACTAATGTTGTTATGAAGTTTAATTATGGATTTGATTTATTAAAACTTAAAGAGGAGAAAGACATTTGATGTAGTTTTATCCCATAAACTTCAAATAAATTATGAAAAATATTTTTAATGATATTATATCATAAATGTTAACATGTTACTTTCAAAATATATATGAAATTAAATTACATTTTTGTATATAAGATGCTTCATTGAATTCTAAATTTATTCATGAAATTTATGAACTATTTAGATTTAATTTTGATTTCATATATATTTGATTGATTAGTTTAAAATATTTGATTATGATATTTAGAATATGAATTATACGAGTTTGCACATAATTTTTCCTGATTTCAATTGTCTATGTCCTAAGTGGTTTGAGTTTATATATTTTTTTATTTTGAAATGTGAATTGAATTAGTTATGAATTCCTCCAAAATTTTATATGAATAACTAATCAAATAAAGCTTAGTCAATTGTAATTAATAGTTAAATTAATTATAATTAAGGATATGTCATATAACTGAATTTTTCTTTTTTGGCTTTTAAGATTGACATATAACAATTAAGGATTAAATTTATTTTATAATCGAGTTTCATAAATTTTGTTCAAACAACTTTTAATATTTTATTATAATATTTATAATGTTATCGGTCTAATTAATTTTTTATTTTTGTATATACTATGTTTTACTTATATTTTATGGTAATTTAATTTGCACATTTTTTTTAAATTTTGTTTGATCACATTTTTTTTGTGTTTGTTTGGAATTCTAAAGATTGATTAACTCCTTTTTTAGATTCAATTGAGTTTAATAATAAATAAAATATTGGTTTAATCATGATCATCTGATCAAAAATGAAATGGCCCATGAGTTAATCATGCCTTGATAAGTGGAATCAACTCACTACGCCATTCGACCTAATCAAAACTATTCAATTCAAACAAATAAAATAAATAGTCTTGATTTGGTCTTTAAACTCTCACCAAAAGGATTAAAAAGTAAGGACTCTAAAGGTCGAATCCTAATGATGCTCGCAGTCAATGCACCAAACATGAGACCCCTAAGGCTTTCGAAGCGTTTAAGAATTATACCTCACGAGAGCTAATGTCCAATGGATTTCAATCAAGAGGTCTCTTCATTTGGAAGAAATGAAACCTTGTTGAGATGCTTGATAGTTGCACATTGTCATTTGCCTCTACATTATTTGTTGTATTCGTGAATATATCACCATGATTTGTTAGATTTTGTTTAATTTTATTGTTATAGGATTTGGAAAGGAGGATGAACATTTGTTTTGACTCAGCAAGCTCCTAGGAACTTTTCTAAATGTGAGAGAAATGGTGGAGGTCTGGGTTTCCAACAAGGGAAAATTGTTGTGAAGGCTGAGTGTTGAGTTGTAGATTATCAAGCTGTGGGTTGAAGGATGTGAAAGAAATAAATTCTAGGGAGAAACCTAGAGAGAGCATGGCTTCCATGTGTCAATCTAAGGGAAGAGCGAGGACAGCTTGTGTGGAGCCAAGCAATAGTTTGCTTATTTTTTGTTGCCGCTTATAATGAGGATGACAAGAGCTGAGTAACAATTTAGATGAATGGTGGAAGCTAGAAAAGCTCATCTACCATCTACAAGTAGTGAGATTTATAGAGACTACCTGGCTTTGACACTAAGCTAAGAGCAAATTTGGGTTGTCATATAAGTTGACCCACCAAGGAGAGCAATCTGGATTGTTTGTCAACAGGGAGAACTAGTTTGCTCAAGAAGATGGATGTGATGAGATTTTATTTTCTGCATCGGTGAAGCTATGTGATAGGCAAAGGTGAGCTAAGCTTTGAGAGAGCACAAGCTGTTTATCAACACTTGAAAAAAGAAGACTATGAGATGGTTAGCTAAAGTGATGGGCTACTATGGTGATGGTTATAGTTACCAAGATTTTTTAAAAGTATTTAGTATAAATCGTTCACTTATCAACAACTTCTATCTTTCGAGGATTCAAAAAATTAAAGTAAAATGCCTTAAGGAATACTTTTGAAGAATCTTTTGGAGACATATTAAATTTTGGGAATCGATTATGAGCAACTACAAGATGTTTTTCTTGAAGTCCATTGCCTTGGTTCTTTTTACTTCTCAATAATGTAAGAGATTGATCACTCTTATGTTATAAAAATAGATAGTAACAAATATTCATAAGAATAGTAAAAAATAAAAAAAAATACTAAAATTAAAAAACATTAAAATTAACAAATAATAAAATAAAAAATATATAATAATAATAATAAATAAATAATAAAAAATCAAAATAATAAATTAATTAGCTTTCCCCACAAGGTAACTAAAAGAAGGCAAGAGACTAGATTCTCCTTTTCCACCAAAATAAATGCTCTTAATAAGCATAAGTCACATCATTAAACTCCATTAAATATATTTAGTGCTTATGCCACTAAATATTAATCAATGGATACTAGTCCTATTATTTTTTTTAATCATTGAAGAGGGAATTCAATTGAATGATATCTCTATTTAAAAGAAGATATTAAATATTTGATTCTGTAAACAAATCATTGAAACAATTAATATTATTAGTAGAATATCACCAAAATCTATTTATTCGCATACACATGAAGATATGCCCCAAATTAATTAAATTGTATTTAATAATTCTTATATTTAAGAAATATATTACTTGTATTAAGATTCTATCATTTTTCTCAGTTAGAATTGCAATATATAATTGAGGTATATCCAATATTAATATCATCAAAGTTTCGTTTGACATGGTAATTTAGTGAAAATTCTACCTGTCTTTGCTGCCTTCATAAATCTTAGATTAACCTATCTTGAACTTGAACTTTATTTCAATATATTTTTAATTTTAAGGAACATCTACGTAAGTTTTCAATTTGATTATCGTTCACTCATATTAGGTGTACAACCATTATAATTAATTCATCTAATTTATTTTATTATTGTAGATAATAACTCATTCTATGATATAATATTTGGTTAACCACAACTATATAATTTCATAACGATTACATCTATTCCTCAGTTGAATTTGCACCAATAGGTTTTATAGAAATAAGAGAAAATAAATTTTTGCCTTACATAAATTATATTTAAAAAATCTAATAGGAAGATCTCATTCTTATTGTAACTCGAAAGAAACTTTTATTATGAAGATTTTCGTAGAAGTCATTGTCCTACTGTTGAATAATTAATATACTTGCCTAAAGGAAAAAAATTAAGCTCCTTTTCCCTTTAGTTCATCGGCTTATTAAGATTTTATGGGAATTTATAAACTATATCAACTAAAAACAAAGGAATTATATTTTTCAAGTGATTATATATATATATATATATATATCTTGTTAAACTATCATGTATGCATGTATGCATGTACACAATATTAGATATTAATGAAATTTTTTATTATATATAATATTTCATCTACTTTTTTCATCTAAAATATATCAAATGTATAAGGTTTAAAAATTAGCGGATGGATAGAATTCTAATTTGCAAGTACCCACTCCTCTCTTCTAAAAATTTTAAAAAAGTACATGTTCTTCACTCATCTAGCATACACTTAACGTAATCTACATGCATTAGGAATAAATTTTTTGGAATCAACTTTACTCTTGTTTGCAATTTAATGACAATAAACTAATTTACGTCCATCTATAATTAAAATCTCATGGATTCATATTTGACTTATTTTTCACTCTCTTTTGGCATTTATGTTTGAGAGCGAGCCAAATCTTTATGGTTCTTGAATGTACTTTTCTTTCACATAGCTGCTTAAGCTGCTTAATTCGATTGCAAAGCTGTTCTCAATTTTGTACTATGTCATTTAAATGATGTTGTCATTTGTCTCCTATATAATACTAATTATACTTTACTAAAGTTTTGTTTGGCTTCACAATATTATGTCAATTAAGATTTTGACTCTATGCTATATGATCATCACCAATTTTTATTGGTGAAATGTTGAATGTGGGGCTCAAATCATATCTCTTTGAATGAACTTTAATTTTCATAAAATTCAATAGGAGCTTGATAAAGTAGGAATTAGTTTGTTTATCATTAAAAAATTGAAAAATATATCTCATTTTAGCACGCTAATCCAAAACAAATTGAAGAATTGGGCTACAATTGAATGAACAGCATTAATTTTAAACTATCATTGCAATATTATTCAAAGATGGAAAAATTTTCTATTGTTTATAATTTTACTAAATTTGCTAGATTTAATTATCTTTATGTCAAATTTGCAACATGAATTTTTTATGAGATTCACTTGCTTTAGTAAGATATTACTCGTACAAAAAATTGAAGGTTTAGATTGCATCCGTGTGCTCATTTCCTTATAAAGTCTCTTGTGAAAAATTATAAATATCTCATGTCTTTGTAGAAGGAATCAAATTCTTCTTTGAATTGGCGGTATGTGCCAACACACTTTGCTTGTAATCTTTCTATATATAGTGAATTTTTCTAATCTGCCTATGATTTTTTCCATCCTGAGTTTTCCACATAAAATCTACCGAATTCTTTTTTTATTGTTTCTTTTATTATTCAACACTCTTATCTCATAATACATTATTTTATGACCTTATATTTAAATTAAAATATTTTTAATATTAAAGTATTAATCAAAATTATTTTGGTTTTTAAATAACTACTTTTATTATTACAATCTTATTTTTATATGTGAGGACTATAATTTGTATTTGATTATTAATTGATTGATCATATAAAAAATTTAATTATTTCTATTGCCAACTAAGTGATATAAAAATCCATATTGTGCATGAGATTCGAGATTAACATCTATTTTGATATATTTAATTTATCCTCTTCCTTTCTATTTCATTTTCATAGGTAGAATATTCTGTTAAAATAATTATTCTTGATGCCAAATCTTCTCTCTCTCTCTCTCTCTCTCTCTCTCTCTCTCTCTCTCTCTCTCTCTATATATATATATATATATATATATATATATATATATATATATATATATATATATATATATATATATATATATATATATATATATATATATATATCTATATATATATATATATCTATATATATATTACTTCTGAAAGAGTATCTCTTATTTTTCATTCCAGTCCCATAAGAATGAATACTATGATTTGCATTTAACGAGCATAGATACAATATCTATAGGATAACTTCCATCGTGAGATTCATTTGATTTCATATGATATCCATGACCTCTCTTGATTTGTAATTCAATACACTCAATTGGTTCCGTCAAGTTAGCTATGATGTGTCATGTCAACTATTTATGCAGTGGTGGTGAGATAATATCTTGTATGTATTTAGGTCCTCTGACGCAAATGTATGCGTCTCTAACTCCATAGAGATTACTTTTTAATAAAATCTCTTTCAAATTTATTGAGCGAACACTTTTCTTTGGAAAAATAGAATATCTTATGGTCGTGTGTTGTAATTCCTTTTAGTGGATCCTATGGTTCCTCAAAGATACTTTCTTACATTATGTTCGATATGGGGCAGATAATGGGGCCTCACCACCGATCATTGCATGGCGTTCTTTTCAGAGGATCCTATTTTTTCTTTTTCATTCTATCATCAGATTAGACTTCATTGTGTTCAATTTGTGGAATCAAGATATAGTATGTAGTGTATAATAATATATTAAAGAATTTTGATTGAATGTATTAACTACTAATAGGAAATGCTACTTCTACTCATGTCCTAGCTCAGTGAGAGCTAGATTTGCCTCACTTGCTTGTCCCTTACCCTCTCTACTCAAGTTAGCTATTTCAAGAGTTTGTTGAGCTTCTTGTGGATCAATGTCTAATTTCCACATCATTTCCTAAAATGGTGATCTCATTATTACTTATTCTAAAAAAACCGCCCAAAAAATATGAGATAATCCAAAAAGCACTTGATCATGATCAAATTTGTAAGCCGACTTGGATATTGAGCATTTCCCTTTTCCCAGAACTAAATTATTTGCAATGAATAATGAATCGTTGAAACTCGGGGAAATGGAATTTGATAAATAATTTATTACATAGAGTCATTCTACATTATATATGTAGATATGTATAAAATATAGGTTTTCTATGGACCTATTAATTTTCTATGGATCTATTTCTGTGATTCTTTTGATTCTTGCTCGAGCCAGATGATAAAAAAGTATCATGTCCGGTTGTTTTGGGGGATGGATTGGATTATGTTCTATATGGTTAAAGTCCATAGACAACCTAATTGGCACCAGATTTCTATAATTCCTGATCGCAGGTCATATGTATAAGACTAACTGGGCCATTGGTCATGGTCTGAAAGACATTTTAAGGCTCATAAAGGTCCATTTACGGGCCAGGGCCATAAAGGTATCTATGAAATCCTAACAACATCATGGCATGCTCATATCTTTGAATCTTTTCTTTAACCATTTCTATGTCAATATGTATAAGTAGGTATATCCTTTACATTTCAATAGAAGGATTTTAGCTACTAATGTAGTCAATTTGGTTGATAGAATAGCTTGAGTCTTTGCACCCATCCCTTCTTATTCTCATTTTCCATCATTTTTTCTCTCAAAACAAAGATTTGGCTTAGGATTGCCCATTTTTAGTTCGGTTTCTCTTTGGAAGTTAGCAAGTTTCCATACCAAGGCTCCAATCAAGTCCATCCAATTTTCCATATCCCCTTTCGACAAGGATCCAGTTGGAACCTTATATAGATCTTGGTACCCATTTATCGAATCGTTGCAATTGATGTTCGATCCCGAAGAGACAGAAGAGATCTTCAAAAAGTGGGTTTTTATGATCTGATAAAGAATCAAACTTATTCAAATGTTCCTGCTATTTTATATTTCCTTGAAAAAGGTGTTCAACGACTGTTTATGATATTTTGAGGATAGAATTCAAATTTCTTTTGATAAAAAAAGAAAGGAAAAACAAGAATCATGAATAAAGAATTACACAAAGATAGGTACTAGTTACTCTATCTTTCTATAATTCTTTATTCAAAGATTACTAGTTCCTATAACCCACTTGTTTCTCTAGAGATATGGTACACATTTATTTGGAATGCCCTCAATAAATGAATATTACCTCTACATGGAAGAAGATTCTCCTTGAAAAGTAGTTTGGTCCCATCCGCTAAAGCTTGAAGAATTCTAATGGGGCATATTCGGTCCAATACGTTATTATTGTATTGCTGCAGATATTTTTCTTTTTAACCACACAATGACTAATACCCCCATTGTAATTCCTAATACAAGGGTGAAAATGGGTACAAAAATCCATAAGAATCCATGTCCTTCTTTTAAGGATTCTAATCTATAAAAAGAATTAATAGTTTGTACTTCTATCGTATCAATTATCATTTCAACGATCAACTTCTCCCATAATGATATCTATACTACCTAGTATCGTCATTATATTATCCAATTTCATTCTTTTAACTAGCTGGGGAAGAATTTGCAAATTGATGAAACTGGGTGGATGAATTTTCCATCTCCAGGGGAAAACACTACTATCTTCTATTAAATAAATTCCTAATTCTCCTTTTGGGACTTTTACCCTTACATGAAATTCTTGTTTTAACAATTCAAAATTTGGTGAAAGTTTTTTGGTAAGAAATCTATAATCAAAATTATTCCATTCGGAATTAGTTGTCTTATGAAAATGCCGATTTTCTAAATTCTCATAAGGTCCTCCAGGAATTCCTTCTAGAGCCTGTTGAATGATTTTTATGGATTCTTGCATATCTCCGATTCTTACTAAATAATGAGCTAATGTATCACCTCTTTTTGCCATTTGACTTCCCAATCAAATTTATTATGACACTCATAGCGATCAACTTTACGAAGATACCATTAGATCCCGAAGCTCATAACATTGGTCCCGATAAACACCAATAGTCTCTTCCCCACCAATAATGAACACTCCTTCAACTCGTTCCAAAATATGGGATTTATGAGTTTTTGATACTAACCAACTTCTATTAAAAAATAATCACAGAAATCAAAACATTTATCTATCCAGCTATAAGGTAAATCCGCAGCTACTCCTCCGATGCGGAAATAATTATGCATCATTCGCATACCGGTGGCAATTTCAAATAGATCATATATTAATTTCCTCTCTTAAAATATAGAAAAAGGGAGTTTGTGCACCAATATCGGCCATAAAAGGGCTAAGCTATAACAAACGGGAGGCTATACGGCTCAGCTCCAGGATTATAACTCTGATATAACTGGCCCTTTTAGGCACTTGAACACTTTCCAAGCGTTTTGGTGCATTTACTATTATTGCTTCTATGAACATAGTAGCTAAATAATCCCAATGTGTTACATAAGGCAAAAATTGTATAATTGTTTGGTTCTCTACTATTTTCTCCATCCCTTTGTGTATATAGCCCAATATAAGTTTACAGTCAATAACATCTTCACCATCTAGAGTAACGATCACCAAGAACACCATGCATTAATGGGTGGAGAGGCTCCATATTGACTATTATAAAAGAATTTCTTGAAAAGAATTACAACACACGAGAAATGTTTTATACTGTGTAGTGTATACATATATACTTATACATATACATATATATATGACTACATATATATACTCTCAAAAATTACTCATATGTTGTAGGAGTCTTAATTTTCTTTTACTTGTGAATAAAAATTTGTTAATATATCCTTTAAATTCTGTATACACACACACACACACACACACACACACACACTATATATATATATATATATATATATATGCTTATATATATATAAATGGTGTGTCTTGTGCCAAATTTTGATAAAATCATAACATAATTTAAATCATAATTATTTTGATTTTTCTAAGATATTATCATTTATCTACAAATTCTATGCTATTAATAATAATCGATTACAAAAGTGTCCCAAGATTTATTATATATATTAATAAACATATATGTATATATATATATATATATATATATATATATATATATATATATATATATAATATATATATATATATATATATGTCATAATGTACATACAAACATCGTCATCACACACACACACACACACACACACACATATACATACAATATGACATACATACATATATATATATATGTAATATGTATGTATATATATGTATATATATATATATGTATATATATATATATATATATATATATATATATATATATATATATATATATATATATATATATATATATATATATATATATGACAGTATACTCTCAAAATGACATGTTGTATTCATTTTTTTTTTTTTTTGTGAATAAAAATTGTGTTAATATACCCTTTAAATTATGTCAATATGAGTCAGGAAATTATAATTCTCGCATATAGAAATAAGTTTATAAGGATAAGGCCAATTTTTAAAAAACCAAAATAAATTTATTTTAAAAATATTCAAATTTAAATATAAGATGATAAAATAAAATATTATGACATTAAAATGATGAACAATAAATGAAACAATAAACAAAAGAATTACCTTGATTTTAAGTTGAAAATTCAAGACAAAAAAATCACAAGTAGATGAGAAGAATTCACAATATAAAAAAAAATAATTACAAGGGGATAGCATTGGCACACATAAGAGCAAACTAAAGAAGAGGAATGGGAGCATAAAGTCTCTTGCCTAGTCCTAGTTTTCTTACTCGGAAAGCTAGTTAAATTATTATTATGAATATTTATTTTCATAGCACCATATATTTTACCTTTACTAAGAAAAATATTTCTTTGCACAGGGATCATAAGTTTGGTTTACAGGATGAAAGCAAGATTTTTATGCAACAAGTGAGTCAAGGTAGTGTGGAAAAATTTTCATTTATCATCCCAATTATTAATAATAGACAGTGGACTCATATAGTTGATGAAATCAAAGCTGCTACGTGGATCGTCTATGGCTCACTCTCAAATCCGTCACATATGACCATACTCTCCAACATAGTGAATTCAAGTTACACATATTTAATAATATTATATTCAATTTACAGTACTTTACCCTTACAATTTTTTGTCTTATCCCTATGTGCAAATGAAAATGTCCTCCAATGATACCCAAGGGTCATTTGAAATAAATCCAAGTATGTGGTCTATAGAAATAGGTGTGAACATACCGACACAAAAGAATAGTATCATTTGTGAAATGTTTATTCACAAATACATAGAAGTAGTTGTTAGTGAAAAGCATGCGAGTTTGCATACGGACTGGCAAAGTAAAATGGATGTTTTCAGGGCAAAATTTGCCTAGGAATTGCTTTGATATACAACCAGATAAAATTAAGTTGAATAATATGTTAAATTTAAATAAGCTTTGAGAAATATATACTTGAATTGATCTTTATTAAACTGTTTAGATTAAAGTGTTGTAACGATTGATAATGATGACTATTTTTAAAAGAACCCAAGTTATTTTGATTATTTTCTAAAATAACTTAAATTATTATAAAAATATAATAAGTCAATTTACACTTAATAAATATAAAATAAAGATAGAATTAAAATTGAACAAAAATAAACCCTAAAATGCTTTTTTTTCTCTTATAAGAGACTAGGTTTCATATATCTCCACTTATATTGAGATGCTGAAAGATTCTATGTCTCCCAAATAATAATTATTTTATGTTATTTCATAATTCTTGATTTATTTTTATGTTTGTCATCTTAATGTGATAAAAAATATGTTAATATAAAAAATTAGGAAAATTACAAAATTGTAACATTTAATATGATTGAAATTTACAAAATGACTAATATGTTTCATGGAGTCACATATTTTGAACTTGTCAATTAAAATTGTTGCTACTATTACTTAAATTAAGCCAATATAAGTGACCAAATTAAGCGAGGATAAAGAGGGGGCAACACTTGATTAATTCATGTGTGTGTTTGTGTGTTAAAGGAAAAATCACATTTTTCATACTTGAGTACAACTGTTTATTGATTTATACATTTTCAATAGTGGTCATAATCGTGGTCACATTTGTAGGATTGATTTCTTCTGTGAGTAATCTTAGATCATATGTATCTACCTCTACAAGTTGAATATTTTTTTTCTTCTTCCTCTAACGCACTATGTATGTGGTCTGCACTATATTTTTCTTTCTTAATTGCCTCTCTCTTTAACTCTCCAAATATTGTTGCCTAACATGGGGTTAGAAGATATGACCAATAATTGCATAAAAATAAGTATTTACATTTACAATATTAAAAAGTAGCAATTCTACTATAATCTTAAAAAAATATATTCACAAGCTTACCACTTCACTATCCACCAATCTTCAATATTTCGTTTTTCATGTTAGGTAGCTTAAGTATTGTATGGTTTATGACGCCACTTTTTCCTCTTAAAGTCGCAAAGCAAGGAAAGATGATCATAAATTTGAATTTGCTTTAATAATGAATAAACCGGAATTCGGAAGAGCCATTACTGGCTTTTATAATTTGCAGCCAAACTATTAAAACCAATAATCAATGCCAGGAAGGTTAATCTCCTTATCTCCATTTCTTAATAAAGACAATCTTTTTAAAATGTTTTCATTTAAATCATAAAATAGAAATTACATTGTTATAATCAGTTAAATAACCCTTAAAACCCCTGCCTAATTTTTCATACTAAAAATATGAACATAAAATAAAAAGAAAAGAGCAGAAGTACTTACACTTTAAACTGCACCTAGTAGTAGGCAATGAAACATGTTGAAACCTTATTTCTTGTTTAAGTTATAGAAACATCATTTAAGAACCTCAAAATATAGAAAAATTAAGGAAATATTACATTTGAAGTGCAACTAATAATTCTTTTCCCAAAAAAATAATAAATTTAAATAGCTTCCCCTGCTAAAAACTCAAAATATGCCCCCATCATTCAACATTCGAAGAGCATGACAAGAAATGAAAATAATGAAAGCAATCACAACTTTAGGTATTTTTCCCAAAAAAAAAAAAAAAAAGAGCTTCAGATATTAATTATATAATTTGCCTAATCAACCAAGCAATTTTTTATCTCTGTCAAGCCTCCAATTTCAGACTGAAGACTGGAAGTGTATAAATCTGCTCATAAACTCTTATAGGAAAACAACTAAATAGTATGTAAAGATCATTGTATAGGATCTTAAAGCACTTAATTCTAAACAATTCGACAAAGATAAATTCATGTTTGCAGTCCATTCAAGAAATGTTATTTGGTTGAATGGCAGAGTAAATCATATGCAAATTCTACCCTAAAATCACCCATTTTACTCTGCCAATCCAAATGCAAACTCTCATCCACAAATTCTTGACTAATAATTATTTCTGTGTATTAGCAGATAAAGATTCCACAGTCAACACTATTTTTTAGTATCGGTATATCCACAGCTATTTCTATTGGCCACGTACTTGGATTAATATCAAATGACTCTTGGGTATCATTGGAGAACAATTTAATCTGCACATGACAAAAATACTATAAAGGTGAAGTACAATAAATTAAATATAATATTATTAAATATGTGTCAGTATAACTCACTATCTCTGGGAGTATTATCATATGTGAGGGATTTGGGAGTGAGTCGTAAAAGACCCACTTAGCAGCTTTGATTTCACCAATTATAAGAGTGTAATGTCTATTATTATTAATCGGGATAATAACCAATGATGCTATTGCCACACTAGTTTGACTCACTTGCTGCACAAAAATCTTGCTTTCGTTCTTCCAACCAAACTTATGGTAACCCTGAAAAAGAAATATTTATGTTAATTAAAATAAAATATATTATACTAATATTTAATTCAAAATATCTTAATCAAAATGTCATCTAACTAGATCTCAAAAACTTTGAATTTTTATGCGATAAATGTATTATACTAATATTTAATAAAAAATTATGATATATCCATCTGAATAAAAATAAATTAAATGATTTAAAAATTTATCATATTAATTATTGAAGAATGTCTGACACAATTTTTTCAAAAATATATCAGTTCTAATTCTTGACACCAGCCAACATGCTTATCCCTAAGGGCAATCGAAAGCAATAGCAGTTAATAGAAATCATAACAATTTTATGGATCACCATGAATTTTCCAACTGTTAAATAATTAGCATTCATGCCTAATTATAATATTTGACAAATTATTGTATTTTGGACATATGACTATTTTGTTATGTCATTCTTTTTTTGGTTCATGATCTTTTTTTAATTATCTATTAATTAAGATATTTAGGTTAGGTCCCCTCAATCTAAAATAATTGAAAGCTCGCAGAGTTCACCGAGGTAGATTCTAAACTTAAGGGCAATTTGAGAATTATTTTTCTTTTTATTTTCATTTATTTCATTATACTTTAAAATAAAATAAAATATGTATAATAATAAAAAGAACATTATTTAAATTTATTTACATAGGTGTGGTGGAGTCATTAAAAATAATAAAAAAAGTTATTTTAAATTATTTAAAAATAATTTCATTTATTTTTTAAAGTAAAAGAAATTTGAACCCTAATAAACGCTTACTGTTTTTCTTTCTTTTCTTATGAGACACCCACTTACGCATATAGTTCCACTTATATGGAGATGTTGAAAGATAATATGTTACCCAAATAATAGCTATTTAAAATTATTAGAATGTACTCGATTTATTTTTTATGTTTCACATTTTAAAGTGTCACAAAATTAAGATAAATTGCACGATTTTTATGTTTCATAATGAAATTTGCATGAAATATGAAATTATGTGCACAAAAGATTTAATCAAACAATAATAATGATTATACAAAAACATTTTTAATCAAGATGAGATAATATTAACTCAAATCACATAGATAACATGATATTTCAATAAGAGATTTTGATAACATTGAAGAAGAACAAATTTTTAACATATCAAAGATGTTTAGTCAACCAAATAAATATGAGACTAATCAATCATCAAAAACAAAGAGACTAAGTATTAAATCAACTTTAAATTGCAAAGATAACTACTAAACAAAAGATCTTACTTTAAATTGCAAGAAAATTTTAACCTTTGAAAGATCTTTCATTTTGCAAGCAAATTTCTCCTTGTGAAAAAGCTAAATAAGCCAAAATGATTATTAGCACAACATGAGGACAAATTATTTCAAAGATAGCTCATGGTTTGGACAGGGAAGAAGCATGCTTTTGACTGTCCAAGGGAAAATTGTTGCTTATGACTTTTTGAATTTATTAGGCCTTCTAATTCAATTTGGCTTTGACCTTATATATATATCTAATTATTAAGGTAAGATTCCTAAAATGAAGGAGTTGTGTATACTAACCTCACTAAAAGTGAGGTCAACAAATAGATCCCCAATGGGTGTGGTGAATTAGACAAAACACACACAAACGTATTGGCGTTGACAAAAATTGTCAACTTTATCTAAATAATCACAAATTAGAATGTTTGTAATACCTTTGTAGATTGAAAAGATTTGTTTTATGATTTGTTTGAAAGTTTCGGATTCACTTCAAAACTTGAATGACTTCACAGGAGATGCTGGATTGAGATGTAAGATTTAGGATGAGAGATTTGTGACTTAAATATGTTAGGGCTCAAGATAAGGGATTGGGGAAAGATCTACTAAAGATAGACTCAATTCTGAATTAAGAAGTGATTATGGGGGTCTGAATGACTTGTTCCCACCATGACTAATTAAGTGTAAGAGATAATAATCTAAAAATGAAATCCATACTTAGGATACTTGAAGGTGTACATATGCCTTGTTGTTGTGCAATGGATACACTAAGAAAAGGAAAGAATGACATACTCTAACCTAGATTTACTAGCTAAAGGGATAGCCCGCTAAATCAACTATGACATAGTGGCTACCAAACCTAAGGAGTGACTACAAGGAGGGAGACTAGGGCATCCCTAAATTGTCTCAGGAAATGCCTAAATGAGGTTGTAGAGACGAAATCCAAATAGGATGCCAATTAAGAGAGGGGTCATAAGAACCTAATTCAATCCCTAAACTTTTTTTTTGAGTCCATGGATGACTACACTAAAAGAGTTTAAACCATACTAGATACTCAGCCCATAGCTTACAAAATGCATAGCATATGATTACTCATGCCCAAAATGATTAAAAGAGGGCAAAATAAATATACTTTAAAGATATATTTCTTTGAGGTGATTTTGAAATTAATAATTAAGAATTTTCTCTTAGAATGCTAATCCTAAGCCACCTTCCAAAATCATAATTGCAAAATTACATGAAAAATCTATCAAACACTTGCAAAATAGATTAGCTCCAAATGCATGTATAGACTTCATCTAACATCTATCCATTGATGCTTTATGATGCATGCTTTTCATTAAGTAGAAAAGGGGTTTCTTTATCCAATTTTCACATACACATATGTATGTATAAAAGACATAAGTGAGAACTGCATTATTAGCACCAGGTGTAAGGTACAAAATTCTTAAAGCCTCACAACAGTTGTCCTTACTAATATACCACTTTCCTTAAATACAAGCATATGTACAAAAGTAATAATTGGAAAAAGAAAGATGCAAAATTCATTTTTATTTGTTTGGTTCGTTTGTTTAATTTATATGTGTAAGCATAGATGTCCTTTTAATTATTAGCATAGGGATGAATAAGAAATGGAATTAAGAAAGTGTTATGCTCTTTCCAAAGGAGCTATACATTTTACCAAATCTTTATTCAAAACCATGCCAAATATGAAGTGAAAGAAAACTACACTAAAATATGAAGTGAAGGAAAACTATATTATGCACATCCTTATATTTTCATCACATGAAAACCTATAAATAAAATATAAATAGCACATATTCAGTTTGGTATTTATTTTATATATTTTTAAAATAATTTGGGTCTAATAGTGATAATAGCCACTCATATTCATATTTTAAGTCAAAGCATGCAATTTTGACATAAAGGAAACATTTTCATTTTAAATTTGATTTATGAAAAGCATGAATGTATGAAATCATATGACACACCCATTAAGCATGTTAAGAAATAACTAAAGTAATGAAAGCATGTGAACACATTTACTTTAATTAATTCCTAAAGATAATCTTATGAGATAAGCATGTTTAAAATAAATTAAATTTTGTCTTAATGTGATTTCTTATTTCATTTTTCTTTTATATTTATGTTTGATTTCAATTTAAGAAATGTGAGGTGAGTTCCTGTTCCCAACCCATTCCCACATGTGCATATTACTTTTGTTCAATTTTTAGATGATTAGATCCATTTTATATTTTGACTAGGTTAAGGCATGATTAAGTGAATTAATTATCCCTTACCTACACCACCTTAGCATAGTTAATCCAATAATTATGAGCTAATGCGATGACATAAAATCTCGTAAGGAATTCTAATTTGCAATGCACCTAAGAAAGAAAAGGCCTAATGCAATATGGCTCATGATTAAGGATTAAATAAGTTAAGGGGTTAATTTAAGTAATTTCAAAGCACCCCTCACACATATGAGTTGAATTTTATTTAATTTGAAACACACTAAGCATCCCAAAATAAAATAGTTGAGTTCTTGAATGTTTTAGAAAGTTATGAAATTGATTAAGGGAGAAATTAGTGAATTACCCTTAATTAAAAGAGGATTGAGCAAGAAAGGGATGGAATACCTTAGGGGAAACCCCACAAACTTATTCACTAAACCTCTCATTCACTATAACAGACCTTAATCAACTTAAATAAAGGATTAATTCACTAATTGAATCCCTAATTAATGTTAATTATATTAAGGGGTAATTAGGGGTTCAATTAGTCACTAGAAGTGTCCTATGACTAAGGAACTCTTGGTCTAGAAGACTCTATACCATGATGGGAAGATTGAATTTTCACTCAAAGTGAGGTCAACAAATTAATAATTTGATAAATTAAATATTTTAATTTAATGGTTAATATATTATATGTATAACATTTTCTTATAATTAATTATTTTGATTTAATTTTGAAAAATTTTGTATGATATTTAGACTTGGTTTAATTTCTCTCTCTCTCTCTCTCTCTCTCTCTCTCTCTCTCTCTCTCTCTCTCTCTCTCTCTCTCTCTCTTAAGTTCATTTTAGATTTCAAAATGGATTGTGTGAGTTAAATTAAAATTTGTTTATTTTATATATATATATATATATATATATATATATATATATATATATATATATATATATATATATATATATATATTGAATAACATTTGAATCATGATTTGATTTGAGTTAGGCTTAAACTTAAATATAATTTCATTTGATTCAAATACCTTATTAAAGTCATAAATGATCTTTGGACCAAACTTGAACTTTAATTTCAATGTATTACAATTTAAGATAGCTCTAATAGGATTTGATTGAGTTAAATTGTTTAGTGATTTGTAAGTATCGATCAAATTAATTTTATAAGACTTAAATTTGAATAATTCAATAGTGCTATAAATCATATAATTTCTAGACCTTAATTAAAAAAATGAGGTCAACAAGTTTCTTGTTGTTATGAACATACCTTCATTGAAGCTTCAAAAGTCACTACCTTTAAATGATATAATTTTTTAGCATCCCATTTTTAGAAGGGTTTAACTTATCTACTATCAATTGCTATTTTGGAAACCTTTATTCTTATTAGCATATCGACTACTACATGTTCATAATAATATTTAATAAGCCACTTCTATGATTTTTATTAGGTCATTCTCACGATTATCAAGAGTGAAGCTGATGAAAGTTCTAATTTGTTGGTATATACACACCATCATCAAGTTTACCAAGATTTTTTAAAAGGATTTAGTATAAATCATTCACTTATCAACAATTTCTTCTATCTTTCAAGGATTCACAAAAATAAAGTAAAATGCCTTAAGGATTACTTTTGAAGAATCTTTTGGAGGCTTATTAAATTTTGGAATAGATTATGGGCAACTACAAGATGTTTTTCTTGAAGTTCATTTCCTTGGATCTTTTTACTTCTCAATAATGCAAGAGATTGATCACTCTTATGTTATAAAAATTCATAATAACAAATAATCATAAGAATAGTAAATAATAAAAAAAATATTAAAATTAATAAATAATAAAATAAAAAATATATAATAATAATAAATAAATAAATAATAAAAATAATAATAATAAATAATTAGCTTTCCCCACAAGGTAACTAAAAGAAGGCAAGAGACTAGATTCTCCTTTTCCACCAAAATAAATACTCTTAACAAGCATAAGTCACATCATTAAACTCCTTTAAATATATTTAGTGCTTATGCCACTAAAAATTAATCAATGGATACTAGTCCTATTAATTTTTTATCATTGAAGAGGGAATTTAATTGAATGATATCTCTATTTGAAAGAAGAGATTAAATATTTGATTCATTAAGGGCATTTTTGTTTGTATGCATAAGAGAAATCTTTAGATTGTTAGCCTCTTTATAATGGAAATCCTAAGATCCACGATAAAGAAGTCATTGAAACTATTAATATTATTAGTAGAATATCACCGTAATCTATTTATTCACATACACACAAAGATATGCCCCAAATTAATTAATTTGTATTTAATAATTCTTATATTTTAGAAATATATTATTTATATGAAGATTCTATCATTTTTCTCACTTAGAATTGTAATATATAATTGAGGTATATCTAGTATTAATATCATCAAAGTTTTGTTTGACATATTAATTTAGTGAAAATTCAATATGTCTTTGCTGCCTTCAGAAATCTTAAATTAACCTAGCTTGAGCTTGAACTTTATTTCATTATATTTTTAATTTTAAGGAACATCTACGTTAGTTTTCTATTTAATTATCCTTCACTCATATTAGGTGTACAATCATTATAATTAATTCATCTAATTTATTTTATTATTGTAGATAATAACTCATTCTATGATATAATATTTGGTTAACCACAACTATATAATTTCATAACGATTGAATCTATTCCTTAGTTGAATTTACACCAATAGGTTTTATAGAAATAAGAGAAAATAAATTTTTGGTTGCATAAATTATATTTAACAAATATAATAGGAAGACTCATTCTTATTTTAACTCAAAAGCAACTTTTATTAATTTTAGGGGAAGTTATAAGGTATATCAACTAAAAACTAAGGAATTATATTTTTCAAGTATATACATATATATATATATTTCTAGTTAAAATTTCATGTATGCATGTATGCAATATTAGATATTAACGAAATTTTTTTTTATAAATAATATTTCATCTAATTTTTTCATCTAAAATTTACCAAATGACTAAGGTTTAGAAATTAGCAGACAGATAGAATTCTAATTTTCAAGTACCCACTCCACTCTTCTAAAAATTTTAAAAAAGTACATGTTCATCGCTCATCTAGCATACACTTAACGTAATCTACATGCATTAGGAATAAAATTTTTGGAATCAACTTTACTCTTGTTTGCAATTTAATGACAATAAACTAATTTAGGTCCATCTATAATTAAAATCTCATGGATTCATAGTTGGCTTCTTTTTCACTCTCTTTTGGAATTTATGTTTGAGAACGAGCCAAACTTTATGGTTCTTGAATGTACATTTCTTTCACATAGCTGTAGTTTTCACATTAGTTTAGTTATGTTAACCTGCTTAATTCGATTGCAAAGCTATTCTCAATTATGTACTATTTCATTGAAATGATGTTACCATTCGTCTTCTATATAATACTAATTATACTTTACTAAAGTTTTATTTGGCTTCGCAATTTTATGTCAATTAAGATTTTGACTCTATGCTATATGATCATCACAAGTTTTTGTTGGTGAAATGTTGAATGTGGGGCTCAAATCATATCTCTTTGATTGAACTTTAGTTTGCATAAAATTCTATAGGAGCTTGATAAAGTAAGAATTAGTTTGTTTATCATTAAGAAAATTAAAAGATATCTAATTTTAGCACGCTAATCCAACAAATTGAAGAATTGGGCTACAAATGAATGAACCGCATTAATTTTAACTATCATTGCAATATTATTCAAAGATGACAAAATTTTCTATTATTTATACTTTTACTAAATTTGCTAGATTTAATTATCTTTATGTCAAATTTGCAACTTGAATTTTTTATGAGTTTCACTTGCTTTAGTAAGATATTACTCGTACAAAAATTGAAGGTTTCTATCATTGGATTGATCTTATTATAGACTTTAGATTGCAATCCGTGTGCTCATTTCCTTATAAAGTCTCTTGTGAAAAATTATAAATACCTCACGTCTTTGTAGAAGGAATGAAATTCTTCTTTGAATTGGCCGTATGTGCCAACACTCTTTGCTTGTAATCTTTTCTATATAAAGTGAATTTTTCTAATCTGCCCATGATTTTTTCCAACCTGAGTTTTCCACATAAAATCTATGCAATTCTTTTTTTACTGTTTCTTTTAGTATTCATCATTCTTATCTCGTAATACATTATCTTATGATCTTATATTTAAATTTAAATAATTTTTAATATTAAAGTATTAAGCAAAATTATGCTAAAAATATAAATTGCATATATAGGTATGCTTAAGATTTACTCATATGCATGATATACATGATGGAAAGAAATGAATGAATGTGTGTTATGTGATAGTAATCCATTTTAATTAATCTTAAGTTACCTTTCTTGAATGGGGTTGTTTAAATGTAAACCTAAACTTAGGGTTAATTAAAAATATATAATAAGTCATTCACTAAAGAGAACTAAGCTAATTATTTTACCTTAGAAATAATTTAAGGTAGGGATGAAAGAGAGAATCACACTCTTTCTTCTCTTTATAACACTTAGTTGCTAAGTGTAAGGTATATGAAACAAAAGAAAACACTAAGTAAAATCTTTAAATCAATTAAATCACTTAAAGAGAAGTCAACTCTTTATAAATTAAATCCATCACACTTAGCAAATCATAACTCTATAACCTAGTTAGGACATACCACACAAGCCTTAACACATACACATTAGATTAAGTCATCATTTCTAGATTTATGTTAGGACGTGTATGGTTTGGTGTATGTTAGGTTTTATGATGTGTTATTTTATAATGGATGTTAGGGTGTACATGCGTAGTCTGGATGTTAGGCCGATATTAGCCTAATCAAGTTTTATGTGAGGTCGTGCTTAAGGGGCTGCTATAATAAAAATATAAATAATTTTGCTGTGCAGGTTGCTCATACGCCTAAGCAGAGCCTAGGTTAGGATAGGTGGGCTTGGTTACCCATTTGTGAGGAGTTAAGTCTAAATTATTCATATAATTTCTTAGGTTGTATGGTGTGTTTAGCTAACATTTATTTTGCAGGTGTAACTAGATTTACTTTCCTTCTTTTTTTATAAAATTTTTCACAAGGAATAAAATTAAGATGAGCATTGGTTATAAAACCAAGTCTTATACACCATGTGATTCCTTTGGAGCAAACAACATCCCAATCAAGCCAAAAGAAAGAAAGAAATGGAGCAAATCAAAATTAAGAAATGAAAGATAAAGAGTGAAGAATGAAGGATGAAGAATGAAGACCCCCATAACACTTATCATTTTATAATTGTAATTATTCTTTCATTATGCTGGGATGTATAATGGTATAGCTACTCACATTTTTTTTTTGTTGACGGCATAACGCATCGACCTCTTATTCTTTTACGGTAGCTTTAGAGAATTATTTGATGTTCTGTTTAGCTTGTGCATTAGAAATAATATGTCTTCTCATAGTTTCTTTATGATTGGTGATTGTTGTGTGGCCTGGATGAGATTAGAATCAGAGGATGAAAAATAAATTTTCTACCTTACTAACAACTCATAACTAAAATTTTAAAATAATTCATAACCCCGCATAAAAAAGCCTAGCCATTAAATTAAGATAATAAAATATTTAGCAACCCCTTAGCTGGATGATTGTATGTTAAACATCATGCATAACCATCTTATTTCACTCTTGCTAAGAGAGGGATTCCATCTTTGCCAGATAAAATTAACTTAACCTTTAAGAGCTTGTGATGGAAGAACTCCTCTTTCCCTCTTGATTTGGCCCATAATCAATTTCTCATACATTTAGGCATACAAAATCCCATAGCATGTGTCAAAATGAAGAGTCCCAAATTAAATAAAATGTGATAAAAATTTGCATTAGATTTAAGCCATTATTCATACCTCGTCATGCTCTAGTCTCTTAAGGAGTGGGTTTAAGGACTTAATTTCTCTTCTAAATAAATAATAGTCTAACCATCTTGCAAAGCACATGACTTACCTACATGGATTTAAAGTGTAGGAGAAGTTAGCTGGCTGTCACTCCAGGTGGAAATAAGTCCAGCAGTCAGATGATTTATTCTCTCTTGTGGAGGTAAACCATATACCCACTTTCGCGTTAGATTTATGTTGTATTTTGGCCCTCGCCAAAGATCCCTAGATTTAGGATCTGAGGTTGTTATTTTCCTTTGCAGGCTACAAGAATAAATCCTCACCACTTAGATATTTTCACAATCTTGTATTGTCGTATTATAAGTCCTAGATTTCTAATAAAATTTCAGCTCAAATAAATAAATCCCCTCAATTTCAAATACATAAAGCCCAACCATAGGATAAATAGGAGTTCTCACTAGGTCTCCTAGTATCATGAGCACTTCTTACTCATCTCCTTTGATTTTGATAATAACTCTTCTCTTTTGACATATCCCACTTTATTTTCAAAAATATAACCAATTTGTTGATAGTCCTATCTTTGAATTCTTTAGAGACAACAATCGTCTGCTTTAATCGAGAGTATTCTTAAGGGATTTATTTTCCTTAAGATGTAATTAGCTATGAAGGCTTTCCTCTATAGGGAACTTAATGAACCCAGTTTAAATAAACCCTACTTTACTTTTTCATATAAAGTAGGGAAAATTCTCTAGTATATTCGGGGACACATCATGCCTTAGGGGTCCTTATTAGGTGATTAGGTCTATTATTAAGTAGTGACTTCTATCTCTTGAGGTAGTACACTATTCTGTAATGTCATACCCGATCACCTCAATAAGTACATCCTCGAATCTGGTGTTCCCACATATGCACACACAACACATGAACCAAAAATAAACACCATAGTGATGTCTAAGCAATATTCATCATCATCTACTAGCCTTATTCTGCCAAATCCTAGTCTTAGTTGAACCTTCTTGTTGCATTGTTCTCTCAAAGTTTCTCGTAATAGTTAGATTAATGTTTTGACCAAGTAAGTGGACTTGTTTCTAATTTGCTAGTTTCTAAACACAAGGTGATAACCAATTAAAAGGTTATTTTGTTTTTTAAAATGACTTATCATCAAGTTCTATATTCACTCATAAACCTGAATATGATATACTAAGATGAAACATTTGAGGCTTATAGTTCATACTCAATTTTAATTGTGGTTTAACTATTGTCCTCTTTTTTCGATAAGGTTGACATTATCATTAATCTCAATCTTAGATTAAGAGATTCCTAATTATGAACTTAGGAAATTATTCTTAGTGACTAGGTGTACATATAAATTAAATTCAAATATAAATTTAAAACCAAAAATTGAATTCAAAATCAAAATCAAACTTAATGCCCTAAATTGAATACTTAGATAATCCTAGTGAATCTTTATAGGACTTGACCTAACCCAATTATATTCGGTGAACCCAAATTAAAATTATATTGATAATATTTAATAAATAAATAAATAAAATGCATTTGAATTAAAATTTAAATATAATTGAGCTTAGATTGAGGTAGTTGGGATATTTCACCTAATTGACCCATTTAAGCTCAAAATCACCTATGTCTACAGGAATTCAAATAAAATCAAAGTAAATAAAAATTAAATAAAACAAATAGAATCAATGCACAAACTAAAGTGAACCTAAAAGTAAATCCAAGTGAAGTTTAAAAAAGTCAAATATGTCATTTGACCTAGAATTGACCTTATGTGGGCCCCACCTAGTCAAAGGTTAACCTCTCAAATTACACTACATTGAGTCATCCTAAAGGCTCCAAACCATCAAATGAGCATGTTTAAATATAAATCTAAATAAATTTAAATGCAATAGGGATTTAATTGGGTTAATTTGACCACTTAATTCATATAAGCCCTAATGCACCTTTATCCTAAATTAAAAATAAGTTAAAAATAATTCAGATTAAATATTCAAAATTATTTGAAAATTATAATTAAAGATAGCTCAACCAATCATTGAGATTAATTTGATCAATTTATCCATTTAACCAAAATGAACTCATGTATCCATTAAGGCTAATTTGGGTCAAAATGGTTTCAAATCAAAATCAACTTCAAATAAATTAAAACCAACTGATTCAAATCATTCCAAACACTTAATTGAATAAAATTAAAGTCCAAATACATTTCAATTCAAGTCAAATTGGTTATTTAAGTCGAGTCACCTTAATCCATTTGAATAAAAATATATGTTAAAGTAAATTTTAGCCAAAATTGAACTTGAAATAATTAAGAGAGGTAAAAATAATCACTTCTTATTATCATAGATGTTGAATTATGAATAATTGAATAAATATCCAACTTCTAAAGTGGCTATGTTATCTAGAAAACTCAAATCCACCTATTTTGGTTGAGTGGGTTAAAAAATAGTCTAAACCAAGTTAAATCTAAACATTACTAAGACTAATTAATTCATAAATTCCACAAATGGACAATATCTTAATTGCAAATATAAACTCAAAGAAAAGATACAATTAAGCTAGCATAAGTCAAACCAATTCACCAAATCCAAACCTAAAGCAATTAATCCTAAATGTAATACAATTGAGCTTGGATTTCACTTGGACTCATCTTAGGATGGATCTAAGAAGCTACCAACCAATTTTAAGAGTCCAAGAAGCTATCAATCAGTTCAAGGGGAGAGGTGGAGGTGCCATACAGGAGGAGAATCTATGGGAAACCTAAAATTGAGCTACCTCACTTCATCCAAACCTCATAATGCTTGATGCATCAGTCCCTAAGAGATTTAAACATTATTTTTGACCTTCCCATTGCCTTCCCTATTATCATGAGACCATCATTCCAATGGCAAACCATCTCCTACCATTTCAAAAAATGGTAAACCTCATGGACAAGTATAAAGAGAGATGGCAAGGCTAAATGAGGGACTTTTGCTCTCTCCATCACCTTCCTTAAGTGAAATTGAGTAGGAATAAACATTTTCCTCCTCCCAAACCTCTCTTATCATCCTTCATACCATGCTTTGGCGAGCAGTGGCAAGTGCTGACCTCCACTTCAATCCAGAGGGAGGCAAGTCATGTTTCTTCTCCATAGGCTTCATCCAATCCCCTCAAGTGTTTTCGAAACCCGAAGGACCGTTGAGACCAAATGTCGACGATGTATGGCAAAATCAATCTCACTTTAAATTCACATTGATCTTTTATGAAATAAAATTAGTCTTTAGTAAGAAACAAGTAGTATGGATTGATTACAAATTGATAAGTGATCATTTTGCAATCAAAAAGGTCCATTTTTACTAGCTAGATTGCTGATGATCAAGCCTTTTTGACAGACGGTGCTCCATCTTTGCCTCAAATGAGGAGATGAAATCAATGTCGTCTATTTCTTCTATTTGGAATGGATAACCATGATCTAGAACAATAATGATATAAATTCCCTTAAGAAAAATGGGATTAAATCTATGCCATTCGATCCATAATCAGACGTCCCCCATTAATCTCACATCCCAAAAGCCATCATAGGGATCCACATGGATTCCCATATGACCCAATCACATGGTACCACATCAATGCCCAATCAGCGCTAGCTGGGTTAAGTAGGAAATATGAGCTCTTTGAATTAAGTAAATCTATAAAATAACTAGAATTTCAAAAACTCATAGCAATAAAATATACAACCAAAAATACAAATAATAGCTCTATGGATTCAACTCAGTGAGAGAATTTCATTAAACTTAAAATCTCTAATTTTAATTGAGTAGTTTGAGCTTAATTAAGTTTAATTAAAATTAATAAAATCTTAATTAAGTATAAAATATTAAACTATTAACTTGAAACTTTAGGGAATTGAAATTAATGTTGAAATACATCTTTGGTCAAATTTTTTAGATTTATGATGGATTGAATTAAAAGATATAAAATTTTCAATCCTAAATCTTAATTTAATGAAATAAATTAGTAATAATTCAACAAAATTAAGAAAAAAAATATAGAATTAACTTAAAGCATCATAATAAACATTAATGAGCCTAAAAAATATGAAAGCTTGCTAAAACCTATTAATCCTCAAAATGACTTAATTAGTAAATTAAATGAATTAATTAATTTATTTAATTAACTTGATCTTTGAAAAATCATCATCAACTAAAAAACCTAAAATTCTAAATGAACCTTTCTAGATTTATCTTCTAAAGAGGAATCAAAGAAAAATAAATCCCAAAGTATTTCCTATAATTTTAAGCTTGATTTAAGTTTTATTAAAATCAATAAAATCTTAATTAGTCTTAAAATATACATTTAATCAAGATAAAACTTTAGTCAAATGAAATTGGCAAGAAACCTCACTTGCCATAATAATTTCAAACCAAAATGACTTCTGAATCAGAAGTTATGAAATTTTCAATTCTATATTAATTTAAATTAAATAATAAATCCCAAAATTATAAAAATTATAGAAATTAATGAAACCAATTCAAACATTTTCATTAACATTACAGGACCTAAGAAAAACTTCTTAGTCATTTAAGTCTTAAAGGAAATTAATTAACTTCTATGTTTTTAAATTGATAAATCTAATAATCATATGAAAAGTATGATTAATCAATCTCCAAGTTCCATGTCCAAATAAGAATTAATTAACTTTGAAATCATCTTAAATCCATTTAATATTGTGTGAAAAATTGAATTTTTAATTAAACATAAATAGTTAATTAAACCATATAATCTAAATAACTTAAAATCTTAGGATGGCCTAGGTTAGGCTATGAACTTAAGTAGTTCATTCCTTTTGGTTTCTTAGGCTAAAATCAATAATTAAGTATTAATGAAGAAAATCATTATAAGAAATTCAATTAAATAATAAACACTTAAATCATTAAATAGTTCTTAAATTAACTTAAATAATAAATTGAACAACTAAATAAATAAGGATCCAACAATTTTGAACCTTAATTTAAATTAACTAAATTAATAAACTTAAAGCACCTAAGTTTAACAAACATTCTCATCTTCTAAATGAAAATTGAATTGCAAAAAAAATAGTTAATCAAACTAACTAATCTAAATTATTTGAAATTAAACAATCATAATATATGAAATATGAATCAAATCAAAGAAATATTAAGTTAAATATAAACCTATGTCATGAAATCATATTTATTAACTATTTATCTAAAATAATATCAAATTAAACTAATCGATATATAATTTAAATAAACAAAAATGGTTAAATTAGATTAAAAGATCAAATTGAACCAAAAAAATCATTAAATTAAAGTCATCACAAAAATCAAACAATTAAAATTCGATAAACCAAATGTTTAAACTTTTAATTAAAAGTTTAAGTAAGAGATCATTTTAAATTATAATCATAATTATAAACTGGTTGAATTAAAATACATTAATTAAATCAAATCAAATTAAATGAAAAGATGGAATTATTGAATTTAAACAACATCTAAAATTGTTTAATCATATAAGCCATATTTGATAAAAACCTATAACAACTTAAAAGAAGTAATTAAACAATAATTAAATTATTAAAATTAAATTAAATTAAATTAAATTAAATCAAAACCTAATAAATTTAAAGTAAATAATCAAGATACATAACATAAAATAAACTCAATAAACTTAACTTTTGAAAATCTTAATTAAATCAAATGAACATCAATCAAATAAAACCTAATTCAACTAACCATTCAAATAAATTCAAAAAAGTTAATTAAGATACATAAGTTCTTAGTTTGACCCTTAGAATGGATTTTTATCTTAGGGTGAATATTTTATTGTACTAAGATCAGGATATTGAATAGAATAGGTTCTATCCAAAGCTGAATTTATTTTATGTTTATTTTTTTAAAAGATAAATTTAACTTTAATAGAAAAAGCTAAACCTCAAAATAAAATGAAATAGAAAATTTAAACTTAATCATTTAAATTGAAACCATCTGATGGTAAAATTTGAACAAACCTTGAACTCAAATCAAAACTTGAACTTAAAAATGCTTAGTGTAGTTATAGCACACAAGCTCTTCCTTTCACACACTAAATTATTAAGTTATCGACCCTAGACTTAGGTCAAGTCGATGTTCTATAATGCCTTGTGTTGTGAAATAATATTTTCCTTATTTTTTGGTGTAATATTTTAAACTGGATGGCTATGAATTATTTGCTCGCTAGTCTAAACGTTAGGGCATTTTTTTAAACAAATATTATGATCTATAGGAGGTTGTGCTTAAAGTAAGTGTTGTAATAAATATAAAATAAATGTTATTTTCTTATAGGTGCTGCTTAAGTCCCTAATCGTTGCCTAATAAAACAAACTAGCTTGGTAAACATTAGTTCTAAGCCCATATGATTGAGATATGCTGCTTATTTTTCTTGACATTTATTTAGTAGGGTTTAGAATTTTATTTTGAAATTTTAAATATAATTTAAACCTAAAATTAGTTTAGAATCTATGGGTCTAGAAATAGCGGGAGTTGACTTTGCACATTGGTGGTCTCTTATGGAGCCTGAGAAGGTCCCTAAAAAATATGAGGATCCTAGATGAAGACCCCCATAGATAGAGACTTTAGTTTTAGGTTGGGTAGTATAAGAGCATAGCTTAGCCATCTATTTTCCATTTCTTCCAGGGTGTATAGCGGTACCTAGTCACATTGGCCTATTTTATTTAATATAAAATTAGCTTGAATTATTTTGGGTGTGTAATAGAACAATATGCTTTTCATAAGTTTTTTTTATGATTATAGTGCTCTATGATGAAGCTTAGATATGTTAGGTTCATAGAAAAATTAAATTTTCTACCCCATTAAACTAATCAAACTCAAAAGCAAAATGAAAATCCATAACCTTACCATAATTAAAGCCCGAATCTTAAAAAACTATAAACAACTAGTAATAATTAAAATTTGTGAACCAAGTGAACATATTCTTCGTAATTCTTGAATTGGGCATTTCACCCATTGCACATAAGGAGACATCTGACCTATAAAGATGACCACCCTTTTTAGAAAGTGTGTCTTCTTGTATTAATTTGGCACATGAGTCTTTTCTAATTTGCATCTTATTTTAGGCATGAACTTGTGTACATAAAGCCTTAAATAAAATTATGAGTCAAAATACATAAAAAAGTAAAAATTATTGCATTAATTAGGAGCATAATATACAAGTCATTATTATAAGGTTAGATAGTGAGTTTAGGTTCTTAACTTCCTTTTCAAAATACAACAACTCAGTCATCTTTCATTCATAAGATTGAACTCCTAATTTTTTAATTTCTTAGGTAGTGCTAGTTGGCAACCCTTCTAGATGGAAAATAAGTCCAGAAGAGTTAGGGATATGTTAATTTTGTCTAGTGAGATAAGATAACAAATAATTTCTAAAAATTAGATTAGTTCGAGCCTTTAAATTATGTTAAAAGCACTTGTAGACTTATATTCTAAAGCATCTTATTGGAATAAGTCTTCAATCACTAAACACTTATGCAGTCTTATACTGTCAGAATTTAAGTCCCAGATTTCTAATAAAATACCAACTCAAAATATCAATAATTTCAATTTTAAAAAATGTAAAGCCAAATGATAGAATATTTGAAATGCTTACTTAGCTTGCCAATATCTAAAAGCATTTCCTACTTATTTTCAATTGGCTTCTGAAAAGAACTCTTCCAATTTGGAGCATTCTTTATTAACATTTATAATTAATAATTTTTTTAGATAAGCTTTGAAATCCATAAAGATAAATGTAAGTCTCTTTAATATAGAGTATTCTTAGGAGGTTTCCCTTCCTTTTAAGATTTAATTAACTATAAGGGCTTGCCCCTATAAGGAACTACAAACCCTACAATAAATAAACCTTGTTATACTTTTTCATATAGTTTAGTGAAAAATTTTCTTGAATATTGAAAATCCATCAGCTTTAGCTATCTTTATTAAGTAATCAAGTCTATTATATAGTAATATATTTATCTTTCAAGATAATATATTTATCCTTTGATGATGTATTTGATTACTTAAATTTGTAAAATCTGCTCATATACCAATTAATCTACTCAAATAAAGTTAATTCAGACACATCATTTCCATGACTGAGGGCCATGTCTTCATTACTATTTTGTTCTAGTGTCACCTCTAACTTTGTCTTTAACTCAACTATAGTGATTGGTGCACTAATCACATATGACTCATCTATCAAACTAAATTCTAATTTTAGGTATATTATAAGAAACCTATAGTGAATGATAAAAACATTGGCCTCCAACTTTTCATATCTGGTCAGTGTCCGCCTTATCCTCATTAGAATATTGAGGTAAGATGTTATTAGATGATTATGTTTAGACCTTCCTCCTGCAAAAGTATTCTTCCCTCTCTTTTTTTTTTATTTCCTCTTTTTATTTATTTTATCATTTTCTTTCCATTTTATTGATTATTCTTTTTTTCTTGATATTTCTTTGATCACCTCTAGAGTAAATTATTTTTATGTTGGAAATGTAGTTGGCGGTATCTTCAAGAATTCTGATCTCAAGCCTATAAAATGGTTTAGATCTCTTTTGATGAAGTGTTCCATACTATTGCACATGAATTTGATGCATTGATGAAGTAGAGATGGGACAATTTTGTTTTCATGGGGCTAAGACCTTCATAATAAGGCATTGAAGAACATATCTAAATTTTTGATATGAAGTTTTACCTAAGTCTTGAAGCATGAAACTACAATAGCAGGGTGATTGAACATGAGGCCCACTTGGCTAACTTATTGAATCCTCTCAATATCATTTTTCTTAGAACTAAGTCTGCTAATATTGTTCTCATGTAGGCAAGAATTCTTAGGCTCATTGTGTTGATTGATACACCTAGGTCAATAAGTGCTTTGAAAAGCCTAAAGTTGTCTACATTTTTGGAGATGCAAAGTAGATTGTTGTAATCTATGGTTTCTAAGAGTAGATCCTCATCTAAAAATTTGATTCCTAAGACTTCTTTATGAAAGTAGGCTTCTTTTTTTTTAGTTTAGATGAAACTACCAATTAGGACAAGCATATCTCAAGTTCTAATAAAGCTTTGATTAGTGACTCTCTCATCTCTTTGAAAGCTGAAAACTTTTTGAGATGAGCTACATTGTAATCAATTTTGAGCTAATTATCCATAGTGTATAATGTAGGGGAGCACACTGTGGTGGGACTATTTGTTTTTTTAAACTAATGACTTTTTTTTGTCTTTGGGTGCCATCTTAAGAAGTAAGACTCTGCACTAGAAAGGTTGACTTTTATGATCTTTTCTGATGGCGAGGTCATAATGGTGTCTACCTATTCTTCGGAGGCACCTTAAGCGTCTCCTAAAGGATTCTTTGAATCAAAAGACTCTAGCTTTTTCTTGATGGTGACACCTTGAAGATTCAACAAATGGACATCACCATTAGAGTAAAAATCATCTTGAAGAAGAGATTTATCATATTCATTTTGGAATTTATTTTAAATATTATGATTAAGAGAGCTATTATTATTGAGATTATTTATGTTTAAATATTTATCATTCAAATCATTGGAATTGTCCTTATCATAAAGAGATAAGATATAAATGGAATTCTTCTTCATTGATTTTTTAGTTCTTGGGGGAATAGAATAAAAGTCATACAAGGTAAGTGGCCTACATGGCTTGATGTCCCCAACCATAAAATGGCATTCCTTATGTTAACTGGTGGTTTGGCTACCCTTTCATGGGCTCGCATTATAGGTTTTAGTTTGATATCCTCTTCTAAGTTATCCTTTGAATCATGCAGACCTATTGGTGGGATGGAGGTCTGAGCTTATTTAGGTACCTGTAGATAAAATTTCTTGATTTTTGTAGTGATGTTTTGAGAGGTTTTGGATAAGAAAATATTTCAACATTCTTTTATCTTTAAGGGATCAAATGGTTCCTCAAAGATTACTTTAACGGATTCTATTGTAAGTTCCCCTAAGTATTCTTTGGGAATCAATATAACTTTAGATTTGTAGTTCTTTTATAAAAAAATTATTAAAGTTAACACAATCCTCTATAATAATAAGGGACATCAGGTAATGATAATGATGACAATAACTTATGGTTGTAATTGATGGTGATAGTAGTTACAATTAAAGGTGATGACCAATGGCAGTGGCGGCAATAATGGGCAATTTTAGGCGCAAGGCAATTGTTATTTTTAAAAATATTCAAAACATCAAAAAATTATTTTAAATATTTTAAAAAATGTGATTTAGTTTTAAAAAATAAAAAATATGGCAAATAAGAATTTTTTTTAAAATAAGATAAAAATAAAATTAAAAACACAACACAATTGACTCTAAATAGGTTGTATTGGGTTATAGGATGATAGTCTCTGCAAGGATATGAAGTTGTTTAGGATGAGGATAAGAGGCTATAGAGTTATGTTAAGGTGAAGATTATGAATGACATATTATAGGAACAACAAGTTTAGAGCATAAAATCTGAAGGATTGTGAGTCAATAATGATTTTTTTTAGGGAACCCCATATCGGAGAATTTTATTGCTCAAATGAAAAGGGTTACAAGATCCTTAAAGTGGGGTTAAACTCTGAGTCTATTGCTCAAAGAGCTACAATCAACCTAAAGAGTAAAACCCCTATCTAAGTACAAAACTCACACAATAAAAGTAAATACAATACCCAATTACAATTGTAGCCCAACCTAACAATCTCTTTGCCATCATCTACTCCTCAAGCTTCATGCACAATGTTTTATTAATATTTGTCTTATCAGTGCAAATTCTTATGTCACACTAAAACTACCACTCTCATGCATTATCCTCATGATTCTTTTCATGTATATTATTTAAGGGGCTAAAACCCAATATGGTCTACTGATTATTTGCGAGTGTCCAATTTAGTCCCCAGTTTAGTCCATGATTAAACAAAATTGATCCAAAATGATCCCTCGAGAACTAAATTGGGATCAATTTTATATAGTTAAGAAACTAAATTGGGGTGAATATTATATCATTATATCTACATGAGGGATTATTTTTTTTAAAACTAAATTGGTCACATGCAAATAAACGGGAGACTGTTTTGAGATTTTTTTTTTGGGACCATTTGAGTCATTTTCATGGCAAACTCATACACCCATGCATTCCTCAATATTCAACTGTTCTCGAGAAGCGAAGCATTTTGAGAACTCGTGTTCTCAAAAAAGAATCATTTCTATCAAGTATTGTATATTGGCCATATATCATTTTGAGGTTCATTCAAAGTGGTCTTAGTGGATGGAGCAGTTTTGGATAACACAGGTTTTTTCCTTAAATGCAGACAAGCTACAAAACAATCAGGAAATTCATGTCCATGAATATTACAATGGGAGCAAAAAATAGGGAAGTTTTCAAATTCTACTTTTTTTTAATAGCCATATTTTTTTGACCATAACTAGATTTCCTAAGTATATTTTTTAGTTATATCTAATTCCACAAGTATGTGAGCAACAAAGGGTCTAGAACTAGAAGTAGTAGCTTGGTCCAACTGGAGAGGAGGATCGAACAGACCAACCACACCATAGAGAAATTCGAGATTAAAGAAATGCACGCGTAGGTTAGGAATGGATAGCCAAACTAGAACGATAGGAGATTCCTCCTTAATGTCAAAAAAAGGAGTCCATTTCAATAACTGCATATGTCAATTAAAAACAAAATACGATCATCTTGTAAAACACGAGAATAATCCAAATCATTAGCCAGTTGAATCAATACATGCCGTGAGTCAATCAGACCTACTGTAAAAACTCCTGATAATTTCAAATTATGAAAAAAGGCACGAACATTTTCCATGGAAGGGCGACGTATAGCAAATTTACCAACCAAAGAAAATTCAAAAGGTTTCACAAGCTTTTCAACCATTGAATCCAAACACATTATCGCGGATACAACCCGGAAGAAAGTAGAAATAAATTTGAAAGACTCACTGGAATTTTTAGCCTTACCCGCAAGAACATCCTTGAAAGATTTAGAGGCCATCGGAGGATTTGGGCTAGGGTTGCCGAGGGGATCAGTACCTGTAACCGCCACACACGATGATGTGGCATTCCCCCAAGGGGGAGCCGAAGTCACATCCATATTCAGTAGTGTAGCATTGCACAAGAATCCAAAGCGACCAATTTACCGAGATCAAATGCTATTAGGGAACCACACACAACGTGGAGGAAAATCGCAAAGTAGGGATGATGGCTAGGGCAAGAAGGCAAGTTGGTGGAAATGATCCTAACCTATTCTCCCTGGAGGACTTTAATAATATGATTCTAGATTATCGCCTTACCGATCTAGGTTTTATTGGCTCTCAATTCGCCTGGAATAATCACAGACTTTGGTAAAGACTTCATAGGATTCTATTTAATGATCTATGGATCAACTCCTTCCTGATTACTTCCATTGAACACCTCAGTAGAACCTTATCTGATCATTCCCCTTAATCTCTATGTTAGTAGGACTCCGCTTCATATATTCCTTTCCATTTTAAAAATATGTGGCTTATGGATGACAATTTTTTGGAGGTGGTTGCTACTAATTGGGGGGATTCTCTCTATCCTGATGATTCTATTATTGGGATGAAGAGATTATGGCTTAAATTAAAAAGGCTTAAACAATTCCTTAAATTGTGGAACAAACACTGCTTCAAAAATCTTTTGACAAACATTAAACATTTAGAACAAGAAGTCATAGCTTTAGAAGAAGCTACTATTCATGATACCTCCAAAAATATCTTATTAAACTAAGCCTAAGCTAGGTTAACATGCTATCAAGACATGGAGGAAACCTATTGGAGGCATAAGGCTTCCGTAAAAAAGATATCAGAGGGTGATATGAATACTAAATATTTTCGTGCTATTCAAAAAGAAAAAGGCACTCAATCACATCAAAAAAAATTATAAATAATGATAATAGTTGGTGTTTTGATGACAAGGATCTTGCTGATTCGGTTGTATCTTTCTTCACTAAACTCCTTAATAATAAAGTCTCTTATGATGAATTAGCCTGGCCTGAGGTTATCCCTAAGATCATTACTGAAGAAGATAACAAAATGCTTACCTCCTTACCGTCTAAATTTGAAATTGCATCCACTTTACAGACTATGAATACGGATTCTGTGGCTAGCCCTGATGGATTTACGACTTTATTTTTTCAAAAGTGTTGGAACATTATCAAAGTAGATGTTGTTAAAGCTGTCTTGGAATTTTTTAAAGGTAATATCCTTCCCAAATACTTTTCTAGTACTTCCATTGTTCTCATTCCTAAAATCGATAATCCCAAACTTTGGAACCATTTTAGACCCATAAGCCTATGTACTACTTTTAATAAGCTCATATCTAAGATCCTAGCCAAAAGACTAGGTAATTTACTTCCTAAAATCATCTCCCCCAATCAAACGGGTTTTGTCAAAAGTAGATCCATCTCTGATAATGTCTTCTTAACTAAAGAAATTATCCATGATTTAAATACTAAGGTTTGGTGTGGGAATCTAGTTTTAAGGTGACATCTCCAAAGCTTACAATAATATTGGTTGGACTTTCCTCTATAAAATTCTTACTCTTTTTGGATTTTCCAACCACTTAATTACTTTAATCAAGAATGGTATTGACAACTCTGGGTTTTCAGTACTTATTAATGGCAAGGTTTATGGCTTCTTTTCTTCCTCCCATGGGATAAGGCAAGGGGACCCCCTTTCTTTGGACCTTTTCATTATCACGGTGGAATATCTCTCTAGAAGTCTTGAACTGTTGTTTCTTAAAATGCTTAATATGTTCTACAAGACTATGAGTGGTTTTCCATTCAATTCTACTATGGATGACTTCATTATTTTACAATGGAGCTACCCATACATTAAGAAACTATATAATTTTTTTTATTCACCTAAGCATAACACAAGATATTTTTATACAAAAAATTCCACTTCTTTTTTTAAAATTTATAAAAATTACTTTCCATTTTTTTTTTTACTTTTCTAGCAGATTTTATTTAATTTTTTTCCATTTATTAAAGATTAACCATTATCAATGTTTTTCTATTCCTACAAAATGTGGTGGAATCTTAGAAGAAATTCCAAAATCCTCGCAAAATATTGTACCTCACTATTCCCCAGTGTGGAAAAGGCTCTGCAATATCAAGTAGCCGAGGAGATGATCTCTTAGAGGGTGAATTCTAGTTCATCCTTCTTATGGCAAGATAAATGGTTGGGTGTGGATTCAATTGACTCCTAACTCAATACACACTCTATTGGCAGGCTCAAGGTTAGCCATTTCATTACTCAAAATTTTTGGGATATAGCTCATTTAAATTCTTATGTTCTTAATGTGAAGTAAAGAAAATCCTTAACATTAATCCAACAACCAATAGAGCTGACCAAATCCTATTTAACAATTTCTCCTCTGGAGATTTTTTTTAAGCATGTGTGGCAAGTTATTAAATTTAAACGTCAAGATCCTCTAGTTTTTCCTAAAATCTGGAGAAATTCTATTCCTTCCCCATTTTTGGTTTTTACTTGGCATATCCTTAAACACTACATTCCTGTGGATTCCATTCTCCTAAAAAAAGGCCTGCATCTTCCATCGAAATGTCAATGTTGTTTCCATAATGAAACTGTGGAACATGTCTTCGTTAACGGCCCCATTGTTGCTAGAGTCTGGCACTGGTATGATAGTATGTTTAATACTTTTCTGTTTGATGGAACTCCTTTTGTATTGTGCCTTTTAAATAATTTCCTATCCACTTCCTCAAAAGGACATGTCAAATGTGTACTGGCTTTTACTTTACTGTGGTATATCTGGTGGGAAATAAATGATGTTAAACGCAATGATATTCCTATGGACTTTCACCATATTATAGCTAGAACCAAATGTAAAATTGTCTCTGTTTACAAAGCTAACCTTCTTCCTCCATCTAGTTTCAAAAGTGTCAAGTATCTGGCCCCTTATTTTGGGATTTCCCTCCCATCCTCTGAGGTTAATTTTACTTGTAAGACTATTTATTGGATAAAGCCCAATTATCATGTTATTAAGGTTAATACTGTTGGATCTGTTGCTAATGGGCTATATGGTTGTGGGGGTATTTTAAGAGACTTTAAAGGTAAGATGATTGCTGCATTTGCTATTCGTTTAATACCTTGTTCTTTTTGCTGAACTTTATGGTTTGCATTATGGTAAATCTTTATGCATTTAGAAGGGACTCAAAAAAATTTGATTTGAAATTGATGCTCTCCTCATTTTGAATTTATTAAATTCGGGAGCTCATGGAAATGCCGAAGTTTACTATATTCTTAGCCAGATGAGGAGGCTTCTTGCTTCTCTTGATTATCATATTTCTCATATCTATCGGGAAGGGAATTCATGTGCTGATTTTCTTACTAATTGGGGTGCAAAATCCTCTATGATGAATATATTCTCTTACGATAATATCCCTCCCTTATTATGGGGGCTTGTGAATTTAGATAAAATTGGTTTGCCTTATGTCAGGAACATGTAAACTTTTTATGTTGCTTTTTATTTTAATCTATTGGTTCGATGAGGTCTTTCCTCCCCCTTTTGGAGTGTCTGGAACTTATTGCTGATCAGAAAACCATTGGCTCTTGGGTGTTATAACTTGCATTCTGGATTGAAGTCTTTTATATGGGATATGATGATATGTTGTATTATTTTCTATTTATTGTGCACTTATTAAATACTCCTTGGCAGATGTTAGCGCTGTTTTCCAAGGCTATTTTTTCCTATTTCCCTAACTGCTGCAATGTTTACCATGTTATTTATTTAAATGGTCTGCAAATAGGTTTGACAAGATGTTCTTCTTTGATTATCAGGGAATGTTTCCCTTTTCTCTTAATCGGATGTGTGCTGCTTGTTGTCTCGCCATTCCAGTTTTTTTCTAACTTGTATGGACTGCGGTCTGTTCAAACTGGGAGTTCTTTATGCTTTCTTTTGCTTTGGTGTATTTTAGTTTCCTGCAGTCTTTTTTCAGCACCCCTGCTGTGGGTGTGTTACAGTGGGTTATTGGGTTTTGCAGTCATTATATTATCATGTCTTACCGGATTGAAGTATTTTATATGGTTTGCGATTTGTAAGACTTGGGAGTTTTGTATGTTGTTCTTTTGGTTTGGTGTATTGCGGCTACTGCAGGTTGGATCAGAAATTGTTTCTATTTTCTAGCACCCCTGTTGTGAGTGTGTTACATCGGGTATTGGGCCTTTCAGTCTTTATATTTTCATGCCTGCTTGAACTGATTATATGGATATATCCACTCACTCTGTTATGCTATTTTCTTCTGGATCTATTTATATCTGGTGGTGTTATTTAAGCTTCTCTGGAATTGGATGCTATTTTCTACCTTGCTGAGCTTGTTACATTTTAATTGTATTATGGAACTTGGGTGGATTGGTGTGGATTGTTTATTTGATAGCTATTGCCACTATATGGGCTCTACTGTTGATAAAGAAATGTGGACTTCACTCCATTCATTGTAACTTTGTGGATTTCTTCTCATTGGTTATATTTTTTGTTGGGCTACATGATCTCCCTATGGTTAGACTCTTTCCACAAGTTTGTTTTCTATGATGGGTGATAGATTACTTCCCTTCTGGTTGGTAGTAGCATGTGTGTTGTATCCCTCCTTAGTGATGGATGCACATGTATGTGGCTTCCCCAAGTTGGTGTGATCTTTTTGGTGCTCCCTCTAAAATTCTACTATTTCTTTCCAGCTTTATGTTTACTCCTTAGACTTAACTCCTTCTATTTTTTTGATGCTAACTATTCATCTAGTTATTTGTAGAGTCTTTTTTTCTTTTCATGCAGGTATCATGAAGCCTTTTCTTCTGGAAGTAAACTCTTCTTCACTCATCATCTACTGTTGTTGGAAAGCATTGTGGTTTGCTCCTTTGTGTCTTTTAGGTATTGTAATTTCTTTTGTTGTGCGAGTTATACTTAGTCAAGGGATTTACTCTTTAGGATGATTGTAGCTCTTTGAGCGGTAGACTCTGAGTTTATCCCCACTTAAGGATCTTTTAACCCTTTTTCTGTGTGCAATAAAATTCCCCTATATGGGGTTTTCGAAAAAAAAGTTTTGTAAAGAGAAGAAAGAGGCTTAACCGCCTTCATCCCCATCATAAATTATTTTCTAAAGGCATGTTATTATGACTTGGTTTCCTTAGTGAATGCTTTATTAAATATTTTGTTAATCATGAGTTTGGGTTAATCTTAAATAATCCTATTCAAACATGAAAGACATCTTGAGATTAATGAAATTGAATCACTATCACATAGAGAATGCTATATCATTCCTTTTCATCATCAATAACATGCATGTTATGTGGAACTTAGCATACCTATACATGCAATAAATTTTTGGTACACTTAAAAGATTATGAATGCATATATTTTTGGTAGAAATGAGAGATTCCATTCTTTAACTGAATATACATTCACATGTATTTGTTGGCCTCCATATGTGTGTCATAAATCAAGACAAGCCCACAAGTCAAATTCGATGGATTTCGGACGTGACAGTGCACAAATTGAAGCTCAAAAAGCACTGGATGTCACTGAAAATGGTCAAAATGATCTCCGATCAATGAACGGACTTCGCCATCATGTCTAGAACTCAAAATTGATCAGAATATAAAATTGCAAAATCTAACGATCAATCAATTAAGCGCACGAGCTATCAATATGTCGACACACATATTGGAGTCCAGAAGCTGTGACGATGGTTGAACGACATTGGTTCATAAAATTGATCATGCTGTTAGCTTTAAAACATCAAAAATAATCAAATGAGACTTTCTGCGCTCAATTTTGATAATTCTGTGCAAATGTCGAGTGATTTGAATTGATTGCACATAAATCGAGGTTGAAACGCACTAGGCATCATCAAAATCAGCTCTAATGACCTCCAATCGATGAACGAACTTTTGCATCGCATTCAGAATGTCGAAATTGGTCAAGATATAAATATAGCATTACTTAATGATCAACTGATCAAGTGCTCAAGTTATCAACATGCTTGCACGTATATCAAAGTTAGGAAGCTGCGATTATATTCGATCGACCTCCGTTCATGAAATTGATCATGTCGTTAGCTTTGAAATATTAAAATCTATCAAATGAGACTATCTGCGCTCAATTCAGGCAAGTCTGTGCAAATGTCAAATGATTTGAAGTGATAACGAGCAAATCGAGGCTGAAATACACAGGATGTCACTGAAATCAACTCAAATGACCTCCGATCGACGAACAGACTTCATGTTTAAAAAGTCAAAATTTGCCAGGATAAAAATTTTACACAACTTGATGATCAATCGACCAAGTGCTCGAGTCGTCAACGCGCTTGCATGCATATCGAGGTCAGGAGGCGAGAATCAAATGATCTCCATTCGTGAAATTGATCATGTCATTCACTTCGAAATGTCGAAATCTATCAAATAAGACTGTTCGCACTCATTTTAGACAAGTCTGTATGAAAATCGAGCGAGAGAAAGCGGTGACGCGCATTTCAAGCTGAAATTGACTCAATTTGGCATCGACTAAACCAAAGCGCCCATCGCTAAAATATAAATAGGAATATAATTATCCTAAATCTATATATATATATATATATATATATATATATATATATATATATATATATATATATATATATATATATATATATATATATATATATATATACTTTATGTTACAATGTATATTAAGTAAACAAAAACAGAGAAATTAAGTAATCTCATATGGTCTCTTAATTATTTTTTTATTTTATAAGCAAACTAGAGAGCTTCCAAAAGCTTTAAAAAATATTAATTACTGACTTATTCTCAAATTATCTATTATAAAAACAATAAAAAAAAAGTGCATATCCATTCTCAAATTATCTATTATTATTTTGTTTTATTTATGCTTTGATTTGAAAAAATATATTTTATAGAGATAATTATTTTTATAAATATTAAAAAAATTTTGTGTTCTAAAAATATATATCTAATGAAATATATATAGATATAGGGGTATAGAGGCACAGGAGGCAGCAGATAGAGGGAGACAGAGAGTGAGAGTGAGGGTACATATGAGAGGACAGTATAGAGTATAGAGAGTGCTGCAGGGTACAGTGTGAAGGAATGTAGAACTAAATCTCAATCGAATAGCCACCTCATTGCCTCAAGGGATTTAGTTTGATCTCAACAAAGGTGAAACAAAACCTGTACAGAGAGTAGAAATACCATAAATCTCCTAAAATTGAACATCCACATTGCTTTGCTTTTGGGATTTAGTTACCATGATCTGAACAACCAAGCAACAGAAAGTGAAACAAAACCTGTACAGAGAGTAGAAATACCAGAAATCTCCTTAATTTGGTCAGAACAGCCACCTTATTGCTTCGGTTGGGATTTAGTTGCCATGATCTGAACAAACAGGCTACAGAAAGTGAAACAAAATTGGAAAAAAATTGTCTATTATCGAAATGCCTCAAAATGCAAATGAACATACTAAAAAATAGAGAACAACTGAATTATCCCCACCTAGACCCTCTGAAATAACAGAATGAATTATCCCTACCTAAACAGAATGTGCTGTACAAAGAACAACTCAAGCATCCAAATTTTATTTAAGTATTTTTTGAGGCCAAGCAAAAAATTAATAAAGTCGACCTAAATCTATTCATCTTTTGTCCCCCAGCATTAACAGCTTCTAGCTTTGCCTCCATGTATTTGCAAATGAACATGCCGCAGTCGCACACTTGGACTGGACTGGCAACCCGCTCACCGTTTCAACTGGCCATTTTATGGGGTTGCTATCAAAATAATGGCCGATATCCTGAGCCAGGAATTTAATCTGCACAGGAAGATGGATAAGGTATTAGTAAGATCCCTGAGAACCCAAGTAGAGTGCATACCATTTCCGTGATTTATGTGTCGGTTTTGGCAATGAGTCGTAAAATGACCACACGCCAAGCTTGATATTACGACAAGAAACCAAGTGTCGATTATGGATACTGGGAGTAAATTTCGACGTCCAGTTGACATCTGGATATACATCTTGCTTTCTTTTAGCAAGTCATATCAAGATACAGGGATGCAAGATAACATCTATAAGTCACGAGCATATGAATTTCAAGAATGAATTGCAGAACCACTAATTTTGGAGGAGTAACCCACCCAATATAAGCATGAAATGTAAAGGAATGGGACATACAATCCTGGGCACAGGGAGTACTTCTCGATGATATAAACGCATCGACATGTGCATCGAGATATTGATCCATCAAGAATCGTGAAATAATAATATTTCCTACGCAATCTCCCTGCATTATCGAGACCATCATTTTTGTAATTTTTTAAGCAAAGAAATTAAATGTAAGAATGATATGACATTTGAATCGTGAAAAGGAGGAATATGTCGGGTGACTTACTTGTCCCGAATCGAGCATGACCGGTCTATGAGTTGGAGCATCTACGAGGCATGCCATCTGGATGGGAAGTGCCGCACTCTCCTGTCAGATAATATAATTATTTAAAAATAAAAGTTATATCCATTGTCAACTAAAGCTTGGGAATCGAACTTCGCTTACCTGCTCCTCCACAACCGATAGCTTTTGATGGCTCATTAGAGGAAATCAGCCCCTGAATTGAAACCCAAACCGGTCATCTATTGTATCACATTATTCATGAAATTAACGACACCACGCTGGTCGCCAGTTGGAGGGCAAATTAGAACGACACCACTCAGAATGCCAGTGGTGAACGAGAGAACACGATTTCCTCTTCCCTCATCTGTCACCACGTCAGCACTAGAAGGTGAAACAGCGATGTCGAAGTGCCTCCCTCGCTCTGACGGAGCTTCTCTGGCACAAGACTCCACCGGAGGGGCTTCCACTATGGAGGTCTCCGCTACGGTAGTCGTGTTGATAGCCTCCAAAGGAGAAGCCAAAGTCCCAATGTCGCCTCAGAGAAGACCCGGTCCTCAGTAGCTTCCACTCACGGGATGGAAGCACTCTTCACAAGCAGGTACCCTCAATAGCAGTAACCCGTGCATCAATGCCATCCAGCCTCTCTATCACTGCTGCATGGTAGGATGCCACAACTTCTCCCAACTCCCTCAAACCTGGAAATAACCTATCTATTGCAGATCCTTGATGGGGTAGCAGGGCAATCTAGACACTATGGGGAATATTTGGGAGAGATATGAGAATCAATTGGAGCAAAGAATGACCTGGATGGGGTTGATGTCGAGCTCTGCTAGGGAAGTTTCATGGGGAGGAGAGGATGATTCAATGAGCCAGGTCTCCTCTTCTGATAAGTCCTCGAGTGTAAAGCGGACCTGTGTTAAGCCAAAGATAGATATGATGACAAATAACATAGGTAAATGCATTACTACACCGAAATGAACGAACATAACTAATGTCCTGTACCTGGTCTCCTTTCAAATCATCGAAGGCAACGTCTGCAAACTTTATTTTAGGCCAACGCAACATCGCGGGTGACAAATGGACTTTAATGCTAATAATGCTCACCGATCTACAAGAAACATTTATCGTTAAATTGCACATCAAGTAAAACATAATTGACGTCGAACATACCATAAGAAGAGGGACAAAGCCACTCATGTATGTGTGTATCTTTGTTGTAATGCCATTGAATTGTGACACTAAGAAGGCCCAAATGGCTTCAGCCCAATTGTACTCAGCAAATTTGTCAATATTATCGGCGTAGGAAATTAAACAAGAAGCTACTCTATAGTTGTGATATGCAAAAAACAAATTTGAAATAAGAAAACGTATGTACAATTGAGACAATGCGTACGAACGAAGCTATCCGATTGCTCGAGCTTATTCTTATAATCAATAACTATCTTGTGACAATGGGGACTTACATAAAACTTTCTCCCTTTGTTTGGCATCCCCAAAGATCACTACTTCATCCGGTGAAAGAAATGCACGCCCACCCAAGAAAAGGCTTGTCCGATGTCCCAAAGATAGGATAGAGGTTATGGCAACCAGTCGCCGCAGCCCGTGCAATTAGAATTGTGGGTGAAGCCGCTTCAATATTTCACCACTTAGTGAAGCCGTGATATTATCAAATAATGATCTGATGGCACTCGGCATGCATCTTGATGTTATCCTTTTTGCAGACATGTTGAACTTCAAAATAAAGTCAAGGTAATTAGAATATTAATAGCATAATTCATTGCAAGCACCTTGATATCAGGAGGGTACAGAGGTATAGAGGTACAGAGGGAGTGCAAAGTGCATTCATTTTCCACAGAACACATCCAAAATGCAAAATCACAAGAAAGTATAGGGTACGCAGGTTGAGAGTAGAAAACAAGCATCAAAATTAGCATCCAAACAAACTCTAATCTACTTCCACAGAAAAGCAATAAACATTGTCTCAAAAACCAGGCTGAACAATCAAGAAAAATAGCCCAAAATCGTCTCTAACATCAGCAAGGTACAGAGGTACAGAGGTACAGATTCATTTTCTCCACAGAACACACCCAAACAAGGCAAAACACAACTTTCCAGTTATTTATAATGGATTCTAGCCATAGTATGCCCTCCAAATGGGAAAAAATGGAAAAAAAATGCAAAATCTCAAGAAAGTATAGAGGGTACAGTTGGGGTTTGGAGAGTAGCAAACAAGCATCAAAATTAGCTTCCAAACAACCTCTAATCTACTTCCACAGAAAAGCAGTAAACATTATCTCAATAACCAGGCCGAACAATCAAGAAAAATAGCCCAAAATCTCTAATATCGAGAGTGAGGTACGAGGCAGAGGTACAGGGGTACATATTCATTTTCTCCACAGAACACACCCAAACTGGCAAAACATAACTTCCCAGTTATTCATAACAAATTCTAGCCATATTATGCCCCCCAAACGGGAAAAAAAAGACTGAAAAAATGTAAAATCTCAAGAAAGTATAGAGGGTACAATTGAGAGCAAACAAGCATCAAAATTAGCTTCCAAACAACCTCTAATCTACTTCCACAGAAAGAACATTGTCTCAAAACTAAACAATCAAGAAAATAGCCAAAATCATCTCTAACAACAGGGTACGAGGAGGTATGAGGTATAGAGGCAGAGGTGCAGAGGTGCTGGGTGCTGTGAGGTACAGTGCTGTGGGGTACATTTATTTTCTCCATATAACACACCCAAACTGGCAAAACACAACTTCCCAGTTATTCATAACGGATTCTAGCCATAGTATGCCCCCCAAACGGGAAAAAATGGACTGAAAAAAATGCAAAATCTCAAGAAAGTATAGAGGGTACAGGTTGGAGTACAGTAACAATCAACAAATACAAAATCATCTCTAATATCGAGAGGGTACAGTGAGGCACAGGTACAGTGCAGAGGGAGGGTAGCCATATAAAATCAAAGGGACGCCATAAATAAACCTAGAAACACATACTGATGGATTGTAATGGACAAAGACAGAGAAAACCCTAAAATCTTTCAAGTTCAGCAATGCATGTGGAAATACCTCGTGTAACCAACCAGAATACCTCAATTTGAAATTCGCTAGAAGCCCTAAGCCAGTGATTGAGTGACGGAGGTGGGCTGACCGACAGCGGGAGCTTAGGAAATTCTCTTCATCGAAAGCCCTGTACAGAGTGTTACGAAAGAATATCGAACGACGCAGATATTTTGTTCCCCGAGATGAGGTAAATGGTCCGGGTCGCCGGCCACTAAACGAAAAATAGTGCTCTCCATCTTACGTCATTTTTGGTGCGCAACTATGCCATGCGTCGTCATGATTGAGTCCGACGAAACCTACGCGGACTGATGTAATATTTTCCCCAAAGACTGCGCCATCCATCCCTACCCGCGACTCGCACCACCTTGACCTGCTGTCCGCAACTAGCCTGCGCAAACCCAATTCCACAGCCAGTGCGCTATTCTAGCCCACCAGCCCGCCAGCCTGCACTTCCTTCCTTTCTCGCAGCCCGCAACCCTTTAACTTTTCGCTGCCAAACCGGAAAAGAACATCGTCAAGAGGTGAATTCTTTTTTTGATTTTCATCATCTTCGCTTAAAATAAATATCGCCCGTGAACTGGAAGAATATCATCAAGAGGCTAATTCTTCTATTAGTTAGCGTCGATACCTTCCATAACCCTTCCAGTTTTCGCTTCACCGCAATCGAGGGAAGAACATCATCAAGAGGTGAATTCTTCTTTCGGATTCTGGAGTAGCACTCATTGCCTTACATTCCCAATTACATACCAAACCTCATTCCTTTGCCAAGCATTGCCGCGCCCCAAAAAATGCTTCAGAATATATTGGATCTGTGAATATGAATATATATACATGCTTGTGTTTCTTTGCAGGTTTGAAGACTTTCACTTGAGAGGGCATAAGGATGAAAAATAGATTGTACAGACACCGCACTCAAGAAGGTAAGTCAACACTTGTTAGATGTCGCTCTAGACAAAATGTCAGTCGAAATTTTGTCTAATTTAAAAAAAAGGGGAATGAATATATATATCAGTATGTCTTCTGTTGAAGGCCTCGTTGTGCTCAAAGGCGACGAGATGAAAATTAGCTATGGTGTCACAGACACCACTCACGCCAAGAGGGTAGTAAGCCAAAACACCCTCGATGAAGCCCCCACACGGGACTAGGAGGGCCAAATTGTCAAAATTCTAGACTTAAAGAAAAAAAATGAAAAGTAAAGGAATCAACTTAAGAATGTCAAGTAATGAAACCTAAAGCTAAAATTCAAATTAAAAAAATTCCAAACAATAAAAGGGGAGGGAAAATAGCATACAACAACAACAACAAGTAAAAATAAAAAAGAGTGAAAATGAAAGCTACTCTGAGGGATAAATCTTCTTTTAAAACAAACACGGTCATCTTGACACATGATTCTTTTTAAAATCTATTTTATTGCCAAACTCAAACTAATTATTTGGATCATATATAGTTAAGTTTATTATTTTTCTAAAACTGGAACTATATGGTCAATGGAGTACTCCTTTGCCAAATAAAATTTGAAGGTTCTTAGGCATATTCTTAGCCAAATAAATTTGAAGGAACTATATGCGCATTTTTTCTCAATCTTATGTTTTCCCATTATAATTAACTCGATTTTATGGGTACTAACTAGCATCCAAGTTTGTTTGAAGGTTTCTTTTCTCTTAATGCGGGAAGAGTAATTTTTCTTGGATGCAAAATCTCATCAACTCCCCGACATTACATATGGTTGGTGCCTAGGTTTTTCTTCTCTTTATATGGGCTATTGTATTTGCTTTTGTTGTGAGAGTTTTGTATTTAGATAGGGGTTTTACTCTTTAGGCTGATTGTAGCTCTTTGAGCGGTAGACTCAGAGTTTAACCCCTTTTCTTATGAGTAATAAAATTCCCCTATATAGGGTTCCCCAAAAAAAAAGTAGAAGATGGGATTGGAAGAATTTAGAAAATGATTGACTATGTAGGATATTCGACAAAGGTTGATGGTCTGCTCAATTGTTGTTTTTATTAGAAGGATGACTATTAACAATAAAAGTTAAGGTTGAAGATCAGTGGTTGACCAGAAAGGTAGGCATTAAACATAGTAGCTAATATACATCTAATAGTGGTGAGTGTTGTATCTATGATTGTAAATTAAGAACATCAAATGTTGGATAATGATCGGTGATCTATTATATGAATTTCTTTTAAGATGGGTGCTTAGAGACTAACAAGATGAACCTTAACAACTTATGTTAGTTGAGCATAAGAAGGTGTCAAACTACCAACTAGGAATATTAGTTGTCAAGTGAAGGATCCATTTATTCATTCTTATAAAAGCATATACTAACTATCAAAAGGCTAGGATCACATGAAGGATGATATATGTTAGACAATAGCAAACATTGACTAAAAGAGCATTAGATGTTAAATGTTAATGACTAAAAATATCAAATGTTGGGTGATACTAAGTTATTAAATTGTTCACTTATTAGAGAAGACCAATGAATTGTTCTCTTATAAGTGGGAAGACCAACAACCAATAACATGGGATTCTTATGTGGTCTCCAATAAACATTAAACAATGGCAAGCATTAAATAATAATGAAACGTTGAGTGCCAAGTGAGAATTAATGGTCTACTTAGTTGTTCTCCTTTTAGAAGGGTATAATTAGAAAGATTAGGAAGATGGGTATCAATGTTAATGGCTAATAAACATTAGGCATTGACAAAAGCATAACAAGGTTGATTGGGTAAATCCAATGATAATCAGTGGTCTAATATATTATTTTTTTATTAGAAGGGAGATAAAAAACCATGAATGAGAGATTTGATGATTTAGATGGTTGGTGGCAAGCAATAGAAGTCAGCTAACTTTAGTCAATGGTGAACATCAACATTATTCGATGATAAGCTTTAAGGTTGGATGGTGAGCATTGATGTTGGTTGACAACTTATATCACATGTCACTAACAAGAGCTATAATGTTTTTTAAGTCCCAAAATTTTCTCCCCTTTAAATTCTCTTCATGATTTTCCTACCCAATCATTAATATTTAGAATTAGAGCCTATCTATAAATTATTAGAGACAACACTCTATATTTATATTAGAAACCAAGTGCTTCTTTGAGTTGTCATAGTTGATCTCCTCAATCATTTGATAGGTTTATATCTTAGTACATAAATGAACTTAAAATTATGTGATATTAGGCTCTCCATATATGACCCATCTAAATGCTCATTTCATCTTTGAGCATATGAAATACTAAGGTTGTTTGATCGCTCAAATGATTTCATAAAATTTCTAATTATACTTCTAAATGCTTGATTGTGTATGTCCATTTGGACTTGTATTCAGATTTTCTTCATATCAATAGGCTAGAGTTTTTAAAATGCACTGTATAGATTATAAATTTTCTAGAAATGAAGTTCATATGATCTTAGGTATATTCTATAAATTTTTAGGTTGAATGTTTAGGTGCTTTAAAGTATAAAAATTCACATCAAAATTAATTATTTATTAAATAAATTTAACGGTGATGTATCATATTTCAGTAGCATGAACTTATTTAGCGCACATAGAGTTTAATAAATAAAGAATTCTATGATTGTCAAGACTTAAAATCTATAAAGAATTTTAAAAGTGAACTTGATAATCAATTTTCTCTTAATATAATTAAGGGGTTATTTGGTTGCATGAAAAATGAATACAATATAAAAGGAACATAGTATAAAGTGAATGTGATGTATTTGGATTACTTTAAGTTGTTTGGTTGAAAACTATACAAATATATGGATTTATTTATTATTTTTTTGTTTGGTAGAATGAATGTAATGTAAAGTACTTTTTGGGGGTTAAAGGTGGTCATAGTGGGTGGTCGGCCGGTGGTGTGGTGATTGGTGTTGGCCATTTGAGGCGGGCGGCGGTGGCCTGCGGTGGAGGTGGCGATGGTGGTGGGGCCCAACAATGGTGGCATCGGCAGCGGGGTGGCGAATGGTGGCGACGATGATGTCGGACGGTGGTAGCAATGATAATCGGTAGCCATTTAGCGACGATGGCAAAAGGCAAGGTGGTCTCATTTATTAACCAAAACAGTGTATTTAAAATTCGACCAATTTAAGTGAATTTCAAATACACCACAAATAATATTTCCAATGCATTTCAAATACATTAGAAATATTTTAGAATTTTACTTTTCACCATATCAAACACTCAAAAAATTAAAATCTCTACATTTGATTTACTTTACATTCTAAATTCTTCTTATCAAACAACCCCTAAGAACAAGGCCTATGTATGTATGTGCATAAGCTTGTAGAAACTTGCAAGTTCACCACTCTAAAGATAGTTTCTCTCTCTCTCTCTCTCTCTCTCTCTCTCTCTATTTTCCCTAATAAGCATTTTAGGAAAAACTTGGTCACTATTGTTACAATGTTGCCTAAAATTCTCTTCATATTTACAGAAAATGTTAAAACAAATAGCTATGTTGAAACAAAAGGTTGATCGCACGCAAAAGACACCGAGGAAAATCTGAAGTTTCTATAAATATAGCCTATTGAAATGTCAACTCATTGTCAACAAGAGATGTGTTCAACCGACTCCTAGGAATGTAAAATATACAAGGCTTATAACCATTCAATATGCAAAATTTGATTTTAGACTTTTTTATTTTTTTGGATGATGGAGAAAGTTATATACATATCACACAATTTTTATGTATTTGCATGTATAACATCTAGATTTTAAAATTTAAGTACCTAATACTTAAATCCTTACTATCACATCAAAAGATCATTATCATTTACGTCTTTAAAAGTAAAATACATCTCATGTCCAAGGAAAGTATTAGATATGTAAATATGAAATTTTAGATGTTATATATATATATATATATATATATATATATATATATATATATATATAGCTTTAAAAGGTTTTTCAAATGTTTCTAAATTATTTCTATGCCTCAAAACATTCCCTAAATTCCATTTGAAAACTATCTTATGAAGCATTTTAAGATTTGAATTTAATTTATTTAAATGTCACTACTAAAATTAACATGAAAGATAAAAGGATTGAGGAGCTAAGCCTAAAAGTACTAAGTTGGCAAACACTAGTAGTTGTTATAGTCCAACTACCACTATAAGACTATTGTAGCTTTATTATTTTGAGGATATTGTTGCCTAACTTCTGTATAATTAGAAAATAAAAGAGTATTTCATATATTGTAACTCTATATAATTTAGTTGGAGAGAGAGTGGATTTCTATAGTTTTATTTATATAATGAATTAATATTTTTAATTATTCAAGGTAGGGGTGAGGTTTTAATGTAAAATATTATTATCATAACACTTTTATCGGTGTATGTGTTGGATATTCCTATTAAGTAAAGAGTTAATTTATATCTAACGTTGTAAATTTTCTACCATATTACAATATATATACAACATTAAAGGATTTAATTGATTAGCATAAATGATATTGTATATTAAAATTAGATAATTTTAGAGTTAAAATAAAGATCATCCTTCAATTTTAACAAATTTATAGTCAGACTAAATATTTTAATGAGACACTAAATTGAACAATTAATATGTATGATTTGGTGATTATTTGATCACCAATTAATGTTCTAAAATTTATAACTATACTCAACTACTTTTGATGTTGTTCGATTCATCTTGTCAAGATATTTAATCTAACTAATATTATTGATTATCATCATCTAATCACCTATTAAATTGTCATCACAAGACAATCATTAGACTATCATTACCAAACAATCACCTTTGAAAGTCAATCAATAGGTTAATGAGATTAGATTACTCCAACCCACCCACTATTGTTGAACCATCGCCACCTGGACACTGCCATAAGACGCCTTGCTCGATCCCTATCATCATATCATATGGCAAATCACCATCATCAAACTATTATCAACAAACCTCTATTATTAGAGCATCACCATCAACCTCCGCCATTTAACTGTCATCCATAACCACCACTATTATACTATTATTGTTAAACCAACAGCACCTAATTATCATCATAAGAGTAATGTTTCATGATCGTAATTGTTGGAGAAACGCCGGATTATCATAGCTTAACCTCTATCATTTTATTATAATTACCAAATCATCATCATCATCGGCCACTTAACCACCCATCGCTTAATTATGATCACTCACTCATCATTCTTGTTCATGATCTTCCAAACAACATTATCCAATTAAAGTCACCCACAATTATCATCTAAATGGGTACATGGCATGGCTTATAAGACTCATATATGTTGTACATACACATCATCACTTATATGGCTAATGCATGTTATCAATGCACACTATCACTCATAAGATTGATTATCGCCAATATATCTTAGCACCTATGAAGCTAAAATATATTATTGATGCATGCATTACTTATAAAGTTGATGTATAATGTCAACCCATATCATCATTTATAAGATTAATGCATAACATTGACACCCACCAAATACAACACGCTTATCACTATATAATTGAACCATCAACAATAAAGTTGATTTACATTGTTAGCACTAACTATGACTACAAATGTCAAAACTAATATTTATGCTAAATTTCTTTCTCTTTAATCTTCCCCCTTAAAGGAGAACGATCTAACAAACCTCAAACAATCTTTAGAAGACAGGTCCAATACCTCAAGATTCTTCAAACTTTCATTAATCCATGATTTATTATTTATGTCTACCAACCTAATAAATGCTAACAATCTAAAGCAAATATTAAAGATTTTTTTAATAATTAGAAAATATATCATGTGGAAATTGACTTCTTCATCTTCATTATCAAATGATTGATTATTAATTTTTTTCCCATGTTTAATATACTGAGGTGATCTCCAACTTAGTCTAATTTAAAATTATTGTTAAAGTTTTTCAAAAGTTGGTTAGGATCACATTTATTTATTATTTATTATTTATTATTTTAACTTTATTTTATTTTATTTCTATTTTAATTTGAAATAAATTATGTTTAATTTTTATGTGGTAATAATTGCATGTGATAGTTATTTTTAAAAATATGCAATCACTTATAAATTATCTTGAGTGATTTAAATAAATTAATTTAATTTAAAAATAAAAATTGCTCAAAATACTTATAAATTATTTTGAGTGTTTTTAAATAAGTTAATTTATTTTAATAATAAAAATACATCAACAAATATAAGTTTAAAAAAATAAAAAAATGAAAGCTCGAGATAAAATGAATCACAATAAGCAGTTAATATATAATCACTGCCCAGCCATTATTTGGGTAAAATGAACAAAGTGTTCAACAAGTTATATTTGTTTTATTACAACTTATTCATGATCATTTTATTAAGTAATTAAATAAATTTGAATACTTCATAAAGACATAGTAACTAAATAGCTAAATTTGAACTCATTATTCCATTTATTTATATTCATAAAAAAGATCATTTAAAACTTGTGAACAAGCTCTTTATAAAGTTCAATTAAAACTCAGTTTAGGCTCGTTCATGAAGAGTATCATTTAAAAGTTTATTTTTATACTCAATATTGTCTTATAATTTAATTATTTTTTCAAACAAGCTAGTGGTGGACAAGCCCAATTCAGTATTATTTATTTTGCTAAACAAGCATGAGAAAACTACACGGTGGGCCCACCCTCATTTTTTTTCTTGATGAAGATATTTTCTAATAACTTTGTGTTTCCTAAACAAAAGGTTTTCCCATTTAAAGTAGGATTTTTCTTTATTACTTAAAACTTATTTTTGGCCAAATATTTATATAATATGTTCTATGGTTAATGTTAGATCATGGTTTGTCTGTGAGATTGCACCACCTAGCAAGGGATTTAGAAGGGGAGATAGTAGATGTGTAAGAAAGGAAATAACACATAAAGATAAGGAATGTAAGCCTTTGTACTATAAATTAGAATCTATAAGAGCTTTAGGAAGATTAATTTTCCAAAGGTTCAAAAATCCAAAGCTCATGATATCCCAAAAGTTTTCTAACCCATAAAAATCTCCCTGTTTATTCGTTCAAACTAGTCTTAATGTTTCTTAATGAGTTACATTGAATTTAGCCAAAACAAAGAGCTTTTTGGCAATTAACTTTCAAATAACATTGTTATTTAACATGATCACTTGAGACATTTCATGCATATAAAATAAAGGGATATTTACAAATCAACCACCTAAAATATATCCATTTATAATTTAACCACGTTCATCATTTTATTAACTATGAGGCCCATGTATTTGCGCATGCCACAATCAAATTATTATGAATTTTACAAAAATGAAAATTTTGGGTTGGGATTTTGTTATGAATTTCAATATTTGAATGTCAATTTGAAATTTTGATATTGAAGGTGGTTAATTTATAAATAGATAAGAATATGGTGATAGTGTATGTAAAAGCCTCTAAAATAAATATTAGGTGTCAAAAGGTACTTAATACAAACAACTTATTTATTTTAATCATAACAATATATTAAATTTAATTTTATTGAATATTTTAATTGATATTTGTTTTCTTTATAATTCCTTTATTTCTCAACTAATTTGATGTTGTTATTCTCCTAAACATTTTTTTTCTTATTTTCTGAGGACTCAGCTTAGTGAATATCAAAAAAAATCAATGAGTGTGATCTCAAGAGGGTGAAGGATGGTCGTCTAATTATGATGAGTTTTCAAATGATGTGGAGATCAATGGAAATCAATTTGCTTCGGCCATTGCTGGCTCAACTATTATTATATTTGTTTTATTGGATACATTGAAGAGAGATCAACAAAGAATTAATCCTGAGCAAAATATTCAGCGTGAAACTTACCTTTCTAGATTATATCATGGATTCAATCCAGATTGTGTGAATATGATTCGAATGAAAAAAGCTCCTTTTTCAAATTATGTAATTTATTTCGCACAAGAGGTTTACTTGCAGACACGCTTAATATAAAAATTGAGTAACAGGTTGCTATATTATTACATACCCTTGGGCATAGAAATCGGTCATTTCGATTCGACTTTTAATTATCCTGGGAAATTGTGAGTAGGTACTTTAATGTTGTATTGTATGTTGTAAGAAAGTTACGACATGAGATGATAAAGCCTCTGACATTGGAAACTCCACATAAAATACAATCGAGCGATAGATTCATGCCTTTCTTCAAGGTATGATAATGAAATATTATATAAGTATTTTAATGCTCTTACTAATATAACTTATTAATTTCAAGATTATATCAGTGCTCTTGATGGAACTCATATTAAAGTTAGGGTTCCTAAGGAGCATGAATCTGCATTTAGATGGAGAAAACCTTATCCCACCCAAAATGTGCTTGTAGGAGTAGACTTTGATTTGAGATTTGCATATGTCTTAGCTGGGTGGGAAGGTTCAGCACATGATGCTATAATACTCTATAATGCCTTAGAATGACCTGATGATCTATTTATTTCAGAGGGTACAAAATATATTTATCATAAATATCAGTTTCAATAATTACTTATATGAATGATTGATTCACATTTATTCACAAGTAAGTACTACCTAGTGGACAGTGGCTACTCTACTAAGAAGGGTTTTATATCTCCATTTCATGCCACAAGATATCATCTTCAAGAACTCAGTAGCATTAGACCAACCAATGCTAATGAGTTGTTTAACCTTCGACATTCATCACTCCATACTACAGTGGAGCATGCTTTTGGTTCTTTAAAAAATCAATTTGGAATTATCAAGTGTGACCCATATTTTTCATTATAAATACAAGTTGATATTATTCTTGCATCTTGTATATTACATAATTGGATCATTTCAGAAGGGGGTGATGATTTCATTCTTCCAGAGGATGAGTGGGCTAGGAGAGCACATATTAGTAGGCATGATATGAGGGTTATAGACGAATCTGGTGAGTGGTTAGACAAAAGAGATTAAATAGCTCATGCAAAGTGGAGCCGCATGAATGAAGTTGGTTATTAGCTAGAAATTTGGATGACATAAAATATCCTTTCTAGCACATAGTCCATATTTTGGGATGTTAGATTTATTATCTTTTTATAAATCATATTATATTAGTACATACTGTAAATATTTTTTTATGCTGATTGTTTATCTTTTTGGGTGAAATATATATATTTTTTAGTTAATATATGTAATAGATGATACAAATATTTATTTCTAGGTAGAATAAAGCATCTTTGTTTTATAGATTTATCTTTTTTGCATAATTTCTTTTATAAGATTAATTTTAATCATACTAACTACTAATATTTTTCAATATAATGGTTGTCTAATTAGGTTAAATGGACAATCTTCCTCCTAACCCCCCACTAGCTCTAAAAACTAAAAGAATGCATTTTGCCTGGAGTACAAAACCAGAATGGATTTCAGGGCTTTTACAAATCATGTGTGAGTATGTTGATGTGAATATAAGAAGCGCTTAAGGCTTCAAAGGTACTATGTACAAAGGTGTTTCTTATAAATTAAAACATAAATTTGGAATTGAAGTCACACCGGATCAATGCAAGAATTAGATCAAGCATCAAAGAGAAATATGGAATCACATCTAGGAGCTAATGAGAAAATCAGGTGTGTCTTGGGATGAAGATAAAAAAATGATATTGATGGGACAAGAGGAATATGCACATATTCGATATTTTTTTTGTAATATATAGCTTTCCCACATGATATTGCTAAGAAATATATGTTAAGTATTTTTATTTCTTCCATTGTATTTTTTCCAAAAGATGCTGGCTTTTTAAATATTCCAATTATAAATTACAATAAATTGGAGAAAGTTTGTGGTGAAGGTCATGCCACAGGAGAATGGGCAAAGTTAGAAATTCGTAAACTTCTTTCAACATATTAATTTAGATGATGACAGCCTCCAAGTTTTATCAAGATATTGATGCATCCCATCCCATTGAGTTTCCTAATGTGGAACTTACACAGAATTCTATAGAGAAGACAAAAGGTCAATACCTTCATCTTCAAAAGAATTTACTAAATGCAAGAAGACTAAAAAGAATGAAAGTGATCAATCTCTGCATGATTAAATTTTCATGATGACTGATAGTGTAACCCAAGTTACAAATGCAATTGAGTTCAACATTTTTACAAATGTTCAATGAACTAATGACAGAGCTTTTTAGTATTCCAGATTTTTCTGCTGAAGAGATTGACACAATTTATGAGAATTTATCAAAGAATCCTATGATGATTCGATCCTTTCTTTCAAGACCTATAAAATCAAAAGCCAGATGGATGCACAAGGAGTTAGGAAGATGAGTATTTTAAGATTATGTAATTATTGTTCAATCTTTATGTTAACCACTATCTCATGATTTTATTGTAAACTTAAATTCTCTTTGTTGAATGTGGAAAGTGATGGTTAATGATGTTGATGTAATGCACTATGATATTTTGTTGAATATACCAAACTTTGGATGTATGTTTTTTTCTTTTGTATTGAGTAGTGTTGACCTCCATATGTGTGTCACAAATCAAGACAAGCCCACAAGTCAAATTCGACGGACTTGAACAAAGGCACAACGGGTTCAAAATACACCTGGATATCAAATCAACTCAAATGACCTCATTGAGGAACGGACTTCGCCATCGTCAACGCCAAAATTGGTCGATATAAATATTGCATGATTTGATGAGCAATCGATCCCAAGTCGCCAACACACGCACGCATATAAAGGAAGGTCGACGAGGATCAAACCTCCGCTCAAATTGCATCCATTGGCTTCAAAACATAAAATTTATCAAATGAGACTACTTTCATTCAATTCGAATGAGTTTGCGGAAAATCGAAGCCGAAAGCCGACACATTTTAGAAAGGACCCAATTTAGCGCCTCAACCAAACTCCAATCGCAATGATCGCTCCATCAACAATTAATAATTCTAAATCTATATATATATTGACTATGTGCATTTATTGGCGTGAAACCTAAATAAAAAATGGTTGAATTAATTTAAAATTAATTTAAAATTCTCAAATTATCCCCCTGCTCAACCATTCCCTCTCATTTTCAGTTTACCCAGCCTCCATTTCCCTCAACTACTCCCTCGCTCTCCTCATTCCGTTGACCTGTTTTTTTTTTCTCTCCGGAATTTCTCCTCTTACTCTGATGGGAAAACGAAAAGAAAAGCCAAAAAAAAGGTAAAAAAATTCTCCTCCTGTTGAAACTTTTCTCGATTTCCTTCCCACCGCCGGCGCCGGGAGTCCGCAAGTCGTGCATCCCACGGCACAGTCCGCTGCTGCAGCCCGGCCCGCTCCCCTTCCCGCGTTCCCGCAAACCACCACCGTCGCACGCGAGTTCCGCGCATCCTGACCCGTCGCCAGCATGTCTCTCGCGGCCCAAGCCCGTCGCCACTCCCGTGATGCCACTGCCCGACACTCGCTGATCCGGTTCGGCCCACTTCGGCCGGCTCCGCTGTACCCGTTCCACGCGCAACCCGCGACGCTACGCGGCCCGCCACCGCAGCCCGCCGACCCTGTTGCACCCACTGGCCCGCCTCAGCCCGAAACAGCAGCCTCCACGGGCCCGCCTCCTTCCGAAGGACCGCCAACCTTCAAATAGCCCTTCAAGCCCATTATTCTGGCCCGCGAGCCTCCTTCCATTCAGCCCAACGCCCACAGCTCTTCCCTACAGCCCACTAGTCCACTATTCTGACCCATCAGCCTCCTTCACTCCAGCCCAAGGCCCACAACTCTTCCCTACAGCCCACTAGCCCACTGTTACAGCCCTACTCCTCCTTATAGCCCACAAATCCTTCCATTTTCGCTACGCCACGAACCGGGGAAGAAAATCGTCAAGAGAGGCAATTCTTCCTTCGATTTCATGGCTGCCTCAGAACCCTTCCACTTCGCCAAGAATCGAAAGAACATCGCTGTGCAATTCTTCGATTTTGCAGATCCCACCCTCGCTTTTAGTTTGTTTTCCACTGCAAGAACCGGAGAAAAATCGCCAGGCTAATTCTTCCTTGATTTTCTGCGATCCCAGAACCCTTCAACTTTTGTTACCAGAAGAACATCACAGTAAAATTCTTCCTTCAATTTCCGTGACTCCTCGCTTCATTGTCCCTCTTCTCACGAAATCGGGAACGCCGTTAAGTGAGAATTCTTCTTTAATTTTCTGCCACACCCTTTCAGATTCAATCGATACCCAACCCCGCTTTTGCTCATAAATGCGCCACAAAATATGTCAACACGTGGATTGGAATAATATATATATATATATATATATATATATATATATATATATATATATATATATATATATATATATATATATATATATATATATATATATATATATATATGCATACGCTTGCTTTTCATAGTCAAGACCGCTATGCCGTAAGGCCGACGAGTTAAAAAAATAGTGATTACACCACTCACGCCGCTATACACCGAGTGGGTCATTGTTGATGTCTCCATTAAATGTCGCCAAAATTTTGTCTAATTTTCGCATTTAAAAAAAAGCGAGAGGGTGATGATTATATATTGTATCAGATGTATTCTTTGTAAGGCCTGCTCACAGGCCATACGAGATGAACCAAGCGGTCGACACCACTCTACGCCGGTGCAGACCGAGAAAAGCCAAAACACCGATGCCCCCTTCACTGGATGACGCCGAGGCTACCAAATTTTGTCAAATCTTTGACTTAGAAAATGGGAGAATGAAATGGCTAATTTAGAGCTAAGTAGAAAACTGCTTTAATTTTATAACAGAAAAATAAAAAAAAAGCCTTTAAAACAAACCTTGGAAAGAATAGAATATTCATTTAAAATCTAAGTAAAATTTGGGAGAGGTTAATATTAAACTCACAAACTCTAATAGATCTTAAAGGGAAGTAATGAGAGAGTTCTTCTTATAAATTTGTCAAAATTAGGCAAGTTTTAATTGGAATTTGGGGGGGGGGGGTACTAATGCCAAACACATAACAAATTTGCTATAAATTCAAAATCTGAGGATGAATCTAAATTGGGTTTAATAATTCTTATATGAATGTGGAGGTGATTACTATGCTAGATGATAAGCATGAGTAAGGCTAAAGAAACAAATACTGAAATCGGCATAACTTATCAAAATTGATATAAATTGAGCATAATCAAATTGGGAGAAATATTAAAACTCAACAAGTAAACTAAGTGCTAGTAGTGTGTTAAACTACAATCTAAACTAAAATACTTTTTTCGCCATCGGATCTGCAACCCTTTGTACAAGTAGACAGAAGGAGATACTAAATCAAAATCTACAAAAATCACAGGGCCTCATTTAATAAAAAATTAACGAATTTCATCCTAATTATGATTTTCAAGAGTGATAATTTTATTAATTAGATGGCATTAGCTAAGCTATAAATTCCTGCATGTGCTCAAACATAGAGATTTCAAGTGCAAATTTTAATGTCTAAAAAGGTTGCATAGGCTAAAATTGGAATTAAATGAAAATACAAAATCAATTTCATAATTTAAAAAATGTAAAAACTACCTAAGTTCTTAAATACACCCGCATGTGCCCCGACACTATGCTAAATGCTTAAATTCAAGTGTTTAAGGATGTTGCGCGGGTTATTTCCCGGTTTATCTTAGGACTAGGTTCGGGTTAACAAAACCTAAAAACCTATAATAAGAGTTTTAAATTAGTGAAATATCTAAGAACCGATTCACCGTGAAAGTAAATCTAATCCTTGTTAAACAGTGATGCGATCTAAAACTCTTAAACATATTCTAATCAATCAATTTTAAGTTTAACTGAAAATGCTTAAATTGAATTCTATTATTAAAAGCTCAAATCAAACTCAATCTATCCACCTTCTGCAATTATTTTTCGAGAGTAACAAATTAAGCAAACTCTAGCTCACAAAAGAGTCAATGTCAAATCAAGTGTTCTGTTATATTCAATCTTAATAAATCTCACGCTAGTAAGGATGTGGCCCGTATCCTTTAATTGTGTAGCTTGGCCAAGAGTTCCATAGATGAAGCATTACAGACTCGACGGTAGTTTGGTCACCCCGCTACATTATATTATGATCACAGATGTCTGTGATGTTCTCCAATGGCTCGCCTTTGAGTTGTGAGTCATATACTGATAGGGCAAATAGCCCTCCTGGTACACTTAAGATTATCTCCTTAGATAAATAATTGTTATAAACACCGTGACGTCACTTGTAATGCCTAAATTCAAGGATCCTGATGTCGCGTTGTTTTCTTTAGATCGGGTCCAGTTAACAAAACCTAAAAATATAAAATAAGAATTTCAAATAATATCTAGAAACGATTTTATCATACAAGAGATCTAATCCTCTATTAATAATAAATAGTTGATATGATCTAAAACTCTTAAACATATTCTAATTAATTAATTTTTAAGTAGCAATCTAAAAACTGCTTAAATGAAATTATATCATTAAAAACTTAAAGAAAAACTCAATCTATCCACCTTCCACAATTGTTTGTCGAGGATGAAAAATTAAGAAACTTATAGTTCACAAAAGAGTCAATTAAGTTGCTACATGCACTCTCAATCAATCTCTCGCCAAGAAGGATGGCTCGTGTCCTCCTGAACATTGGCCAAGAGGCTCCACGATGAAGATGACCAAAGTCCTCCGATCGATGGTTTCTCCACCCATTATATTACACAATGACCCTGCTCCCAATGGTTCCCTTTGAGTTGGAATCATAGTATACTGGAAAATCCCCATCGCCTAAGGTGGACTTAAGATTGTCTCCTTAGATAAACACCATCCCAGTCTACAAGAATTTCTTGACATAACCCATGTGTTGTTGATGAGGATCATTCTGTCGTTGACTACCTCCTCCGACTAAGTGACAGGACGGACCTGAGAGATGACTAACCATAGATCTAGATCGCACGCCATCATTCTCCCAACCATCCGCTTTAAGCTATAATGATGAATTTCATATCTTCAAATCCTAAAACTCCATATATACTACGCTAGCAAATGACCTAATGACAAATTTTAATCGAAAGTTCTCTCACTTATCGAGAGGGTAATTAACTATAGGCCATGCCTATAGGAAACCTAGAACTGATCAAGTCCTCATCAAATGAGGATGAAATCTAAGGGTGTCTTATCTACTATCTCATTCTAAAATTATTATACCACCTTTAAACCACTCTTTTCATCGAAGAGGTCAGTGGAGAATTTTTGGAGCCCATAGATTTCTGGCGACTCCACTGGGGATGGTTTCTCTTTCCATCTTTGGTTAGTCAAATTTAAGCTATAGTAGCAGCAGAGCATGAAAGAAAATTGAAATTTAAAATCAATTATCATTGAAATTAAAGTTAAATCATTCATCTCATTATGTCCACCGCTTGTTCTCTATATCGATGGATCTTCGTAACACATCGCTCATCATGCAGTCAGAGTTAATGCTAATGTAATCAATACCAGAGATACTGGAGCTACCATCTAATTTAGTAGTGTAAACTCTCCATCATCCCGCAAATAATCCTCTACCTTAAACAATTGCATATTCTACATTACCAACTTGTGCAAAGGAGGAAGATAATTGGAATGGCCATCAAGCTACTAAGGTTCCTCAAAAGATAGCATTTGTACTTAAAATATTGATTCATTTTGAGGCTAGTCATGAAGAGAACCTTCACTAGCGTAAAAAAGTTTCTCATTCCCGTGATACGACAACCCCGCTAAACCTTTCGCACTAGGAAGGTATGATACTGAAGCCTCCTATTCTAGAGAAAAATTGAGTAGAAGGCAAAGGAGAAGAAACACTAAACTGTGAGCTCAGTAGTTGTTTGAATCACAAGTCATACAACTGACCTTGCAACCAAAAGCGAGTATTTCTACCCCATAATAAATTTAAAAATTTTGAGATGGGTGAAAAGGAATATTGGTGACGAAACAAGATTTTTAAATAAATGCTAGCAAGCCAACCTTTTGAAGAAATAACATGAAACTCTATCTCGAGCACAGAGTTCAAGGTTGTTAAGAGAAATGTCTTATGAAGAACAGGTATCAAATGTCAATTATCAAAGAAGCTAAAAATGCTCCACTATAAAAGCTACAATCAGTGGTTGTAAGAGCTCAAACCGCTCTAAGCAATTCGAGCATTGGGACACATGAATCGTGTTCAAGAATCCATTATCGAAAGGTCCCAAGAATAAATAAAATAAATATGGAGGCCAAAGCCTGAAGTAAAGACAAAAGCTTCTTCAAAGCAAGCTAACCCAAAGACAACGAGAAAGAGAAATGTTGAACCAAAGCTCATCATATTTCAAGTAAAAACAACTAGAAACTGTGTTCCAACCCATAATAGTTTACAAACCTAAGATGAGTAAAGCATCTCTAATTTGATCAAATCAAATAGTCATTCAACTAGATAACATCATATTCTAACTTATATAGTGAAAAAACTTGAAATTGTATAAATAAGGCATCGGGTTCTCAAAGTTGCTAAGAAGAAATGATGAAAAAAAATACGAATGTCCTATCATTGGGAGGCTGAGTTGCTCCTCCAAAGAAACCTCCTCCTACAACCCGAAAAATGTCTACTAATTCAAGTCTCATGGTGAACATCGATGACACTTGGACCACATGTCCAAGAATCCGCCGTCGAATGGTCCTAGTAAATAAGTGAGCAAATTTGAAGGCCAAAATCTCCAAGTGAAATTCTCTTACAAATAGACACAACGTGACATCTAGACTGTACTCCCACAAAATCCACTCCTCATGCTAAAGTATTTGGACCTAAAGAAGTCTTGCCACTTGAAGTTCATCATTATATGTTATCTCACAAGATTTCCCTCATCTCGAGGATCAATCCACTGAAGTATTTGATGACAAGACCAACGCCGAGGTCGCCGGCAAGATGGGCGATTGCTTTCACTTTGATATCACATATGTTCCGCAGAAAGCAAGAAGGACAAGTCTTAAATTTTCTAGTTGCACATCCTAGCTTATGAAACAAATACCAAATATCACACTAACTCGAAGTCTCTCGATCCGAATAAAGTCGACTGCTTAGTAAAACTAGCTAAGGAAATGACAAGTATGAATGGTGATTATGTCATGATTGGCATATTTACTCGACGCAATCTTGAGCTGATAAAGTATCAATCCACGCAGGTAGAGGGGTTACCAAATCTAACCCAGAATGTGACTAGTTGCTCCTCATACTCCCAAAATTAACAAGAAGTTGTACCAAGAAGAGCTAAGAATGACATTACCCGTAAAAGCCGTGAAGCCTTTGTTGTAAAAGTGTCACATGATTGAGGCAAGCCTTCATCGACTACTTTAAAGAAGGCAAGTTACTAAGTAATAAATCACCGGCTTTAAATCAAGAAGAGAATGTTATGCTTTCATCAAACCGTATATCATAGATCCTTTGAACAAATGTGGCTATGATGCCTCAGATGAAGTCAAAGTGATGGTCAAGTTCATGAAGGACTTTGTGGCGCAGGTCCCAGACAAAAGATCAAAAGGATGGGTTATTATTGGTCATCTATGGTGAGATATTGTATTAATCATGCTAAGAAGTGTCATGAGTGTCAAGTATATGGGGATCTCATCCATCAACCTCCAAATCCATTACACCCAGCAATAGCATCCTCGCCATTTGAATGTTGGGGTATGGATATAATTGATCAATTGATCCATCATCCAGACATCGCTTCATCCTAAAGAACATTTGATTTTCTCTAAGTGGCTTGCTACCCCATTTAAAGAAGTTATGATCGAGTGATTAACTTCTTTACACATAATGTAATAGATTTGGAGTGTCAATCAAATTTTTTGATAATGGCAATGCCTTCAAAAGTGCAAAGATTTATAGATTCGTCGATTGACACAAATTGATTTGTGATACTCTTCAATATACAATCCAAGAGCCTTCAACAAGACATTACCAAGTCGCTCAAGAATATTCTCACTAAAATAAGAGAGAATGGCATACCAAGCTAATAGAGGCTCTATGGGCATATCAAACTACCTACAAGACGCCGACTAAAGTAACTCTCTATTCATTGGTATTCGGAACTAAAGCAGTTCTTCCACTTGAAGTTGAGTTTCTTTCACTTCGAGTAGCCATCCAGTACAATCTAACTAAAGATCAAAATTCTCATCTAAGAATGGAGGAACTCAATGAGCTTGATGAAGTAAAAATTGCAAGCTCATTAAAATCTAAAAGTCTATCGAGCAAAGATATCCAGAGCTTTTGACCATACGGTGCGGCCTCGAACATTTCAAAAAAGAGAATTGGCCCTAGTGCTGAAAAGACCAATTATCCCAAATCGAAGATTTGGTGGGAAATTTGAGCCTAATTGGGAAAGCTCTTTTGTCATTAAAAAAGTATACTAAGGAGGGGCATACCAACTCATCAACCTAAAGGGTGAAAGACTTATGCTGCCAATTAATGGCTGATACTTGAAAAAGTACTATACTTGATGACCACGTTCTCGAGGTACAAAAGAAATCCCCCTGCAAGAAAAGGGGCATTTTTTTAGTGCATCTATGTAGGTTGACATCGTGCTTCATGCCGAGATCCCTAAATAAACATAGTCCATATGAAGAACTTTTCCGTGAAAATTTTCTTGTTACACAGGAGGCGTTTGTAGATTTTTTATATACACATTAAATAAATGTTGTATGTTAAAATCTTCTTAGAATATATCAATTCAAATATGGATGTATTTGTATATTTTCATCTTGAAAATTCTCCTAAATGTACTTTAGAATTCTCTCTGCAAGACAGGGGGCACATTTTTTTAGTTTATATCAAGTTTATTTGAGTTGACATCGTGCCATAAGATGAGATCTTCAAATATATTCTTATTCAGGTTTACATAGAGCTTTACGCTGAAATCCCTAAATATATCCATAATTATTTTGTTAAGTTCGAGTCTTGCGAGAATAAAAGAATATATTTCTAGCATGAAAAATAATCCTAAATGTCAAAAAATTTATCTCCCAGATTTGCCAAATTCTGGAGATCAAGTCAGAAGAACTCTTGATTTCGAATGCTTTAATCAACCAAGTTGGAGAAACATCAACCTCTACATCCTAAAGTCTAGGACACAGATAGGTTCTAAAGTTCGAACTCAACAAGCCCATAAATGACTGAGTTGGTGACGTTCTCCTCCCTCAACAAGCCGCAATAATAGGCCGCAGTGAAAGAGACAACATTCGTCAGTTTGATGACAAAACCACCAATCCACTACTTAAGTCGAACTCGGTAGGTTCTAAAGTCAAACTCAACAAGCCCAAATATGGTAAGTTGCTACGCTCTCCTCACTCAACAAGCCGCAAGAAAAGGTCATAGTGAAAGAGCCCCCGCTCATCAATTCAATGGCGATAACTATTCAATCTCAAACCAGATCTAGCTTAGTGATTATAAGCAATCAGATCCGTGAGATCTCTGCGTGATCGATAGATCAAGGAAATCTGAGGAAATGCTTAATTCAGGGCTACCTCAAATCAATCTTTATATTACGCAAGAAAGCATAGGGAGAAGCAATTCCATAGTTCAAACAAAAGCGATGGCTACTAAATGAATTTTGTGGTTATTGATGCATAAAACACGTTCTTGACTAATAACTCAACATTGATCCTATATAAGCTGGAAGGCTGGGACATCTGTATGTATCCTTCAATGAATTCATCAAAGCGGCAAACACAAGGTTCATGGAGTGCATACACTTTCTGACAAGTCAATATTGACAAATCAGGTCAATCCTTCATCCGGTCAAGCTAGGGAAGAATAACAAATCCGTTCAAGCACAGATAAACTGATTCCCCAGTGGAGTCATTCATCAAAATAAGCAGATCAATTCCTCCATCAAACCCCACCAAGCATAAATCTAGGGTTGAAGGAGACTCAAAAATGCAATAACATAAAAGAAAGAGATCTTCAACAAATTTTCAGCGATAGTAGATGGTATAAGAACTCTTATCTATCCAACCACTCAATTCTGACAAGTTGGTCAATTCTCGTCATTTAGCAGGTCCGCAATAAGGCAACATATTAATGATAAATCACGTCAAAGTTCAGTAGTATTAAGCGAAGCTAAAATGAGCTCATGGCCAAATGGTCAACCAATTTTTAACAAATGTGACTCGCTTTATGCATGAATCACATTTGTTGGGGGGCATTTGTTGACCTCCATATGTGTGTCACAAATCAAGACAAGCCCACAAGTCAAATTCGACGGACTTTGGAAGCGACAGTGCTCAAATCAGGGTTCAAAATACACTGGACGCCACCGAAATCAACTCAAATGACCTCTGATCGATGAACAGACTTTTCCATCACGTTCAAAACATTTAAATTGGTTAGGATATAAATATTGCATGACTTGATGAGAAACCGATCAAGCGCTCGAGTCATCAAAACATCTGCACATATATCGAGGTCAGAAGGTGCCGACCAGGATCAAATGACTTCCGTTAGTAAAATTGATCGCATCATTAGCTTCAAAACGTCAAAATCTACCAAATGAGGCTGCTATTCAATTGGACGAGTCATGCGAAAATCGAGCAATCGAGGATGTGCATTTTGAGTGAAATAGACGATTTAGCGTCATTTCGAAATATCCAATCGCGAAACAGACTTCACCATTGCGTTTAGAACAATGGAATTATCCTAAATTGATATATATTGACTATGTGCATTTATCGGCGTGAAACCCAAATTAAAACTGGTTGAATTAATTTAAAATTAATTTAAAATTCCTAAATTACCCCTTGCTCAACCATTTTCTCACATTTTCAGTTTTCTGAAAAAAAATAATTCAAAAAAAAAATTGAAAACCACTCCCTCCCATTTTCCTCAACTACTCCCTTTCATTCTCACCCACGCTCTCCTCATTCCGATGACCCTTTTTTTTTCTCTCCGAAATTTCTCCTCTCTCCCGTGGGAAAACGAAAAGAAAAGCCAAAAAAGGTAAAAAAATTCTCCTCCTGTTAAAACTTTTCTCGATTTTCATCCCGCCGCCGGCATCATCCGACACTAGTCGTGCGTCCCATGGCACGGTCCGTCGCTGCAGCCCGGCCCGCTCCCCTTCCAGCATTCCCGCAAATCGCCACCATCGCACGCGCGTTCTGCTTGTCCTGACCCGTCGCCGGCATGTCTCTTGTGGCCCAAGCCCGTCGCCACTCCCGTGACGCCGTAGACCGAGACCCGCTTCGGCCGGCTCTGATGTACCCGTTCCACGCACAGCCCGCAAAGATATGCAGCCCGCCATTCCGCGTGACCCCAACCCGTCGACCCTGCTGCACCCATTGGCCTGCCTCAATCGGAAACCGCAGCCTGTACGGGCCCGCCTCCTTCCCAATGCCCACCAGCCTTCAAATAGCCCTTCAAGCCCACTGTTCTGGCCCGCCAGCCTCCTTCCCTCCAGCCCAAGGCCCACAGCTCTTCCCTACAACTTGCCCTGTTAGAGCCCATCTCCTCCTTACCGAGAATCCTTCCATTTTCATTTCGTGACCGGGAAAATTATCAACGTCAAATTCTTCCTTTGATTTCGGCCCTTCACCCATACGGAGAATCGACATCAATTCTTCCTTCGATTTTTGTCATCCCATCCCTCGCTTTAGTCTCGTTCCGTGCGACGGAGAAGAAAATCATCGTGACGAATTATTCCTTCAATTTTCATTTCGCGTGCCAGTAACCCTTCCACTTTTCGCATGCGGGAAGAACAATCATCGCCAAATTCTTCCTTCGATTTTCGACGTCGCACTCCCTCGCTCTAGCTGTCCCTCTTCCGCTATGCCGCAAATCAGGGAAGAACATCGTCAGCAGGTGAATTCTTCTTTTGATTTTTGGCGTCACACCCCTTACATTGCATTCAATTACCATTCCTTTGCACTGACGCATACAAAATATGTGAGAACATGTGGGGATTTATAAATGTGAATATATACATATGCTTGTGTTTCTGTGCAGGTTTGAAGACTTCGTTGTGCTCGGTCGAATGTGGAGGTGTGATTCTTATCTAGATAAGCATGAGTAAGATTAAAAGCCAAATCGAAATCGACATAACTTATCAAAATCGATATAAATTGAGCATAATCAAATTGGGAGAAATGTAAAACTCAACAAGTAACTAAGTGTCGAGGTGTGTTAAACTACAATCTAAACTAAAATGCTTTCTTTGGGATCAGAACCTTTTATACTAGCAGAAGCGATCTTAAATCAAAATCTACAAAAATCATAAGGCCTCTTTTAATCAAAAATTAATGAATTTCATCATAATTATGATTTTCAAGAGTGATAATTTCATTAATTAGATGAAATTAATTGCTATAAATTCACGTATTAGGACATGGAGATTTCAGTGTAAATTTTAATGTAGAGGCAAGCTAAAATTGGAATTAAATGAAAATACAAAATCAATTTCATAATTCAAAAAAAATAAAAACCTAAGTTCTTAAATATACAGCATGTGCCACACATGTTAAATGTTTAAATTCAAGTGTCGAGGATCTTCGCGTTATTTCTCGATTTGTCTTGGGATTGGGTCAGTTAACAAAACCTAAAATCCTATAATAAAGAGTTTTAAATCGAAATATCAAAACTCAAAATGACGAGATCTAATCATCTAATTGAGCTTGGGTGAAGTAGTTGGGATATTTGACCTAATTGACCCATTTAAGCTCAAAATCACCTTAGTCTAAAGGAATTCAAACAAAATCAAAATTAGATAAAAAAAATAGAATCAATGCACAAACTAAAGTGAACCTAAAAGTAAATCCAAGTGAAGTTCAAAATAGTCAAATAAGTCATTTGACCTAGAATTGGCCTATGTGGGCCCCACCTAGTCAAAGGATAACTTCTCAAATTCCACTACATTGAGTCATCCTAAAGGCTCAGAACCATCAAATGAGCATGTTTAAATATAAATCTAAATAAATTTAAATGCAATAGCGATTTAATTGGGTTAATTTGACCACTTAATTCAAATAAGCCCAAATGCACCTTATTGGACCTAAATTCAAAATAAGTTAAAAAACATTCAGATTAAATATTCAAAAAATATTTAAAAATTATAATTAAATATAGATCAACCAATCATTGAGATTAATTTGATCAATTTATCCATTTAACCAAAATGAACTTGTGTATCCATTAAGGCCAATTTGGGTCAAAATGGGTTCAAATCAAAATCAACTTCAAATAAATTAAAACCAACTGATCCAAATCATTCCAAACACTTAATTGGATAAAATTAAAGTCCAAATCCATTTCAATTCATGTCAAATTGGTTATTTAAGTCAAGTCACATTAACCCATTTGAATAAAATATATGTTAAAGTGAAGTTTAACCAAAATTGAACTTAAAATAATTAAAGAGGTAAAAATAATCACTTCTTATTATCATAGATGATCAATTATGAATAATTAAATAAATATCCAACTTCTAAAGTGGCTAAGTTATCTAGAAAACTCAACTCCACCTATTTTGGTCGAGTGGGTTAAAAATTGTTTATACTAAGTTAAATCTAAACATTACTAAGATTAATTAATTCATAAATTTCACAATGGACAATATCTTAATTGCAAATATAAACTCAAAGAAAAAGATACAATTAAGCTATCATAAGTCAAACCAACTCACCAAACCCAAATCTAAAGCACTTAACCCTAAATCCAAGACAATTAAGCTTGGATTTCACTTGGACTCATCTTAGGATGGATCTAAGAAGCTACCAACCAATTTTAAGAGTCCAAGAAGTTGTCAATCAGTTCAAGGGGAGAGGTGGAGGTGCCATAGAGGAGGAGAATCCATGGGAAACCTAAAATTGAGCTACCTCACTTCATCCAAACCTCATAATGCTTGATGCATCAGTCCCTAAGGGATTCAAACATAAGTTTTGACCTTCCCATTGCCTTCCCTATTGTCATGAGACCATCACTCCATTGGCTGACCATCTCCTACCATTTCCAAAAATGGTAAACCTCATGCACAAGTTCAAAGAGAGATGGCGAGGCTAAATGAGGGACTTTTGCTCACTCCATCACCTTCCTTAAGTGAAATTGAGCAGAATAAACATTTCTCTCCTCCCAAACCTCTCTTATCATCCTTCACACCATGCTTTGGTGAGTAGCGGCAAGTGTTGACCTCCACTTCAATCCAGAGGTAGGCAAGTCATGTTTCTTCTCCATAAGCTTCATCCAATCCCCTTAAGTGTTTTTGAAACACAAAGGACCTTTGAGACCCAATGCCGACGAGGTATGACAAAATCGATCTCGCTTTCAATTCACATTAGTCTTTTATGAAATGAAATTAATCTTTAGTAAGAATCAAGTAGTATGGATTGATTACAAATTGATCAGTGATCGTTTTGCAATCAAAATGGTTCATTTGCACTTGCTAGATTGCCGATGATCAAGCCTTTTTGACAGACGGTGCTCCATCTTTGCCTCAAATGAGGAGATGAAATCACTGCCGTCTATTCCTTATATTTGGAACGAATAATTAAATTCCCTTAAGAAAAATGGCAATAAATTTGTGCCATTCGATCCATAATTAGACATCCCCCATTAATCTCACATCCCAAAAGCCATCATACGTGGGATCCACATGGATCCCATATGACCCAATCACATGGTGCCACATGTAAAATGATGCCACATCAATGCCCAATCAGCGCTAACTAGGTTAAGTAGGAAATTTGAGCTCTTTGAATTAAATAAATCTATAAAATAACTATAATTTTAAAAACTCATAGAAAATAAAATATATAACCAAAAATACAAAAAAATAGCTCTATGGATTCAACTCAGCGAGAGAATTCCATTAAACTTAAAATTTATAATTTTAATTGAGTAGTTTGAGGTTAATTTAAGTTTAATTAAGATTAATAAAATCTAAATTAAGTATAAAATATTAATCCAATTAACTTGAAACATTAGGGAATTGAAATTAAAGTTAAAATACATCTTAGGTCAAATTTTGTAGATTTATGAGTAATTGAATTAAAAGATATAAAATTTTCAATCTCTAAATCTTAATTTAATAAAATAAATTAATAATAATTCAACAAAATTAAAAATATATATATTGAATTAACTTCAAGCATCATAATAAACATCAATGAGCCTAAAAAAATATGAAAGCTTGCTAAAACCTATTAATCCTCAAAATGACTTAATTAGTAATTAAATGAATTAATTAATTCATTTAATTAACTTGATCTTTAAAAAATCATCATCAACTAAAAAACCTAAAATTCTAAATGAACCTTTCTAGATTTATCTTCTAAAGAGGAATCAAAGAAAATTAAAATCACTAAGTATTTCCTATAATTTTAAGCTTGATTTAAGTTTTATTAAAATCAATAAAATCTTAATTAGTCTTAAATTATACATCTAATCAAGATAAAACTTTAGTCAAATGAAATTGGCAAGAAACCTCACACCTAATTTCAAACCAAAATGACTTCTAAATCAGAAGTTATGAAATTTTCAATTCTATGTTAATTTAAATAAAATAATAAATCCAAAAATTATTAAAATTATAGAAATTAATGAAACCAATTCAAAATATTTTAATTAACATCAGAGGACCTAAGAAAAATTTATTAGTCTTCTGAAGTTAAGAAATCCTAAAAAATGTACATTTAAGTCTTAAAGGAAATTAATTAAATTCTAAGTTATTAAATAGATAAATCTAATAAACATATGAAAAGTATGATTAATCAATCTCCAAGTTCCATGTCTAAATAAGAATTGATTAACTTTGAAATCATCTTAAATCCATTTAATATCGAGTGAAAAATTGAATTTTTAATTAAACATAAATAATTAATTAAACCATCTAATCTAAATAACTTAAAATCTTAGGATGGCCTAGGTTAGGCTATGAACTTAAGTAGTTCATTCCTTTTAGTTTCTTAGGCTAAAATCAATAATTAAGTATTAATGAACAAAAACACAGTATAAGAAATTCAATTAAATAATAAACAATTAAATCATTAAATAGTTCTTAAATTAACTTAATGACAAATTGAACAACTAAATCAATAAGGATCCAAGATCTCTAAATAAGAAAACGTATCTAAACAATGAAATTAAAAGATCTTTTAATTAAGTATAAATTGAAATCAATTTTGAACCTTAATTTAAATTAACTAAATTAATAAACTTAAAGCACCTAACAAACATTCTCATCAACTAAATGAAAATTGAATTGCAAAAATATAGTTAATCAAACTAATTAATCTAAATTATTTGAAATTAAACAATCATAATATATTAAATCTGAATCAAATCAAAGAAATATAAAGTTAAATATAAACCTATTTCCTGAAATCATATTCAATAATTATTTATCTAAAATAATATCAAAGTAAACTAATCGACATACATTTAAAATAAATAAAAATGGTTAAATTAGATTAAAAGATCAAATTGAACCAAAAAAATCATTAAATTAAAGTCAACATAAAAATTGAACAATTAAAATTCAATAAACCAAACGTTTAAATTTTTAATTAAAAGTTTAGATAAGAGATCATTTTAAATTATAATCAAAATTATAAACAGGTTGAATTAAAATACATTAATTAAATCAAATCAAATTAATTGAAAAGATGGAATTATTGAATTTAAACAACATCTAAAATTGTTTAATCATATAAGCCATTTTTGATAAAAAAACCTATAAAAAAACTTAAAAGAAGGAATTAAACAATAATTAAATTATTAAAAATAAATTAAATTAAATCAAAACCAAATAAATTTAAAGTAAATAATCAAGATACATGAAATAAAATAAACTCAATAAACTTAACTTTTGAAAATCTTAATTAAATCAAATGAACATCAATCAAATTAAACCTAATTCAACTAACCATTCAAATAATTCCAAAAAAGTTAATTAAGATACATAAGTTCTTAGTTTGACCCTTAGAATGGATTTTTAACTTAGGGTGAATATTCTATTGTACTAAGATCACAATATTGAATAGAATAGGTTCTGCCCAAAGCAAAATTTATTTTTATTTTTTACTTTTTTAAAAGCTAAATTTAACTTTAATAGAAAAAGCTAAACCTCAAAATAAAATGAAATAAAAAATTAAATTTAATCATTTAAATTGAAACTATCTGATGGTAAAATTTGAACAAATCTTGAACTCAAATCAAAACTTGAACTTAAAAATGCTTAGTGTAGTTATACCACACAAGCTCTTCCTTTCACACACTAAATTATTAAGTTATCGAACCTAGACTTAGGTCAAGTTGATGTTCTATAATGCCTTGTGTTATGAAATATTATTTTTCTTAATTTTGGTGTAATATTTTAGGCTGGATGACTATGAATTATTTACTCGTTAGTCTAAATGTTAGGGCATTTTTTTAGGCTAATATTGTTATCTATAGGAGGTTGTGCTTAAAGTAACTATTGTAATAAATATAAAATAAATGTTATTTTCATACAGAAGTTGCTTAAGTCCCTAATCAAAGCCTAATAAAACAAACTAGCTTGGGAACCATTAGTGCTAAGCCCCTATGATTGAGATATGCTGCTTATTTTTCTTGACATTTATTTAGTAGTGTTTAGAATTTTATTTTGAAATTTCAAATATAATTTGAGCCTAAAATTAGTTTAGAATCTATAGGTCTAGGAATAGCAGGAGCTGACTTTGCATGTTGGTGGTCCCCTATGGAGCCTGAGAAGGCCCCTAAAAAATATGAGGATTCTAGATGAAGACCCCCATAGATAGAGAATTTAGTTTTATGCCGGGAAGTATAAGAGCATAGCTCAGTTGTCTATTTTTCATTTCTTCCAGGGTGTATAGTGGTACGTGGTCACATTGGCTTATTTTATTTAATATAAAAGTAGCTTGAATTATTTTGGGAGTGTAATAGAACTACATGCTTTTCATAAATTTTTTCTATGATTATAGTGCTCTATGATGAAGCTTAGATATGTTAGGTTCTTAGAAAAATTAAATTTTCTACCCCATTAAACTAATCAAACTCAAAAATAAAATGAAAATCCATAACCTTACCATAATTAAAGCCCGAAGCTTAAAAAACTATAAACAACTAGTAATAATTAAAATTTGTGAACCATGTGAACATATTCTTCGAAATTCTTGAATTGGGCATTTCACCCATTTCACATAAGGAGGCATCTAACCTATAAAGATGACCACTCTTCTTAGAAAGTGTGTCTTCTTATATTAATTTGGCTCATGACTCTTTTCTAATTGCGTCTTATTTTAGGCATGAACTTGCGTACATAAAGCCTAAAATAAAATTATGAGTCAAAATACATTAAAAACAAAATTATTGCATTAATTAGGTGCATACATACATTATTATAAAGTTAGGTAGTAAGTTTAGGTTCTTAACTTTCTTTTCTAAATACAACAACTCAGTCATCTTGCATTCATAAGATTGAACTTACGATTTTATAATTTCTTAGGTAGTGCTAGTTGGCAACCCTTCCTGATGGAAAATAAGTCCAAAAGAGTTAGGGATATGTTAAGTTTTGTCCAGTGAGATAAGATAACCAATAATTTCTAAAAATTAGATTAGTTTGAGCCTTTAACTTATGTTAAAAGCACTTGTAGACTTAGATTCTAAAGCATCTTATTGGAATAAGTCTTCAATCACTAAACATTTATGCAGTCTTATACTATCAGAATTTAAGTCCCGGATTTCTAATAAAATACCAACTCAAAATCTCAATAATTTCAATTTTAAGAAAATGTAAAGCCTAATGATAGAATATTTGAAATGCTTACTTGGTTTGCCAATATCTAAAAGTATTTTCTACTTATTTTCAATTGGCTTCTGAAAAGAACTCTTCTTATTTGGAGCATTCTCTATTGAAATTTATAATTAATAATTTTTTTTAGATAAGCTTTGAAATCCATAAATGTCAGTCTCTTTAATATAGAGTATTCTTAGGAGGTTTCCCTTCCTTTTAAGATTTAATTAACTATAAGGGCTTGCCCTATAAGGAACTACAAATCCTACAATAAAAAACCCTATTATACTTTTCCATATAGTTTAGTGAAAAATTTTCTTGAATATTGAAAATACATCCGCTTTAGTTGTCTTTATTAAGTAATCAAGTCTATTATATAGTAATATATTTATCTTCCAAGATAATATATTTATCCTTTGATGAGGTATTTGATTACTTAAATTAGTAAAATCTGCTCATATGCCAACTAATCTACTCAAATAAAGTTAATTTAGACACATCATTTCCATGATTGAGGGCCTTGTCTTCATTATTATTTTGTTCTAGTGTCACCTCTAACTTGGTCTTTAACTCAACTATAGTGATTGGTGCATCACATTTGACTCATCTATCAAACTAAATTCTAATTTTAGGTATTTTATAAGAGACCTCTAGTGAATGATAAAACATTGGCCTCCCACTTTTCATATCGGTTAGTGTCTACCTTATCCTCATTAGAAATATTGAGGTAAGATGTTATTAGATGATTATGTTTAGACCTTCCTCCTTCCAAAGGATTCTTCCCTCTCTTTTTTACATTCTCTTTTTCTTTTATTTCCTCTTTTTATTTATTTTACCATTTTATTGATTATTATTTTTTCTTGATATTTCTTTGATCACTTCTAGAGTAAATTATTTTTTTGTTGGAAACGTAGTTGGCGGCATCTTCAAGAATTATGATCTCAAGCCTATAAAATGGATTTAGATCTCCTTTGATGAAGTGTTCCATACTATTGCACATGAATTGAATTTGATGCATTGCTGAAGTAGAGATGGGACAATTTTGTTTTCATGGGGCTAAGACCTTCATAATAAGGCATTGAAGAACATATCTAAATTTTTGATAAGGAATTTTACCTTAGTCTTGAAGCATGAAACTACAATAGCAGGGTGACTGAACTTGAGGCCCTCTTGGCTTACTTATTGAATCCTCTCAATATCATTTTTGTTAGAACTAAGTCTACTAATATTGTTCTAAAGTAGGCAAGAGTTCTTAGGCTCATTGTGTTGATTGATGCACCTAGGTCAATAAGTACTTTGAAAAGCCTAAAGTTGTCTACATTTTTGGAGATGCAAAGTAGGCTTGTAATCTATGGTTTCTAAGAGTAGACCCTCATCTAAAATTTGACTCTAAGACATCTTTAAAAAAGTAGGCTTTTTTTTTTCTTCAGATGTAGTTACCAATTAGGACAAGCATGTCCCAAGTTCTAATAAAGCTTTGATTAGTGACTCCCTCATCTCTTTGAAAGCTGAAAACTTTTGAGAGCTACGACATTGTAATCAATTTTGAGCTAATTATTCATAAGTGTATATTGTAGGGAGCACCTGGTGGGACTATTTGTTTTCTTAAACTAATGACTTTTTTTTTGTCTTCGGGTGTCATCCTAAGAAGTAAGACTCTGCACTAGAAAGGTTGACTTTTATGATCTTTTCTGATGGAGAGGTCATAATGGTGTCTACCTATTCTTCGGAGGCACCTTAAGCTTCTCCTAAAGGATTCTTTGAATCAAAAGACTCTAACTTTATCTCGATGGTGACACCTTGAAGATTCAATTAGGGACATCACCATTAGAGTAAAAATCATCTTGAAGAAGAGATATATTAGAATCATTTTGAAATTTATTTTAAATATTATGATTAAGAGATATTATTATTGAGATTATTTAAGCTTAAGATTAATCATTTGAATCATTGGAATTGTCCTTATCATAAAGAGATAAAGGTATACATGGAATTCTTCTTCATTGATTTTTAGTTCTTGGGGAATAGAATAAAAGTCATACAAGGTAAGTGGCCTACATGGCTTGATGTCTCCAACCATAAAATGACATTCCTCATGTTAACTGGTGGTTTGGCTACCCTTTCATGGGCTCGCATTATAGGTTTTAGTTTGATATCATCTTTCTCTAAGTTATCCTTTGAATCATGCAGACCTATTGGTGGGATGGAGGTTTGAGCTTATTTAGGTACCTGTAGATAAAATTTCTTGATTTTAGTGGTGATGTTTTGAGAGGTTTTGATAAGAAAATATTTCAACCTTCTTCTATCTCTAAGGGATCAAATGATTCCTCAAAGATTACTTTAACAAATTCTATTGTAAGTTCCACTATGTATTCTTTGGGAATCAATATAGCTTTAGATTTGTAGTTCATTTATAAAAAATCATTAAAGTTAACACAATCCTCTAAAATAATAATGGATATCAGGCAATGATAATGATGACAGTAACTTATGGTTGTAATTGATGGTGATAGTGGTGACAGTTAAAGGTGATGATCAATGAGAGTGGCGGCAATAATGGGCAATTGTAGGTGCTAGGCAACTGTTACTTTTAAAAATATTCAAAACATCTAAAATTTATTTTAAATATTTTAAAAATAATGTGATTTATTTAAAAAAATAAACAAATAAGAATGTTTTTTAAAATAAGATAAAAATAAAATTAAAAACACAACACAGTTGACTCTAAATAAATTGTATTGGGTTATAGGATGATAGTCTCTCCAAGGATATGAAGTTGTGTAGGATGACCACAAGAGGCTATAGAGTTATGTTTAGGTGAAGATTATGAATGAGAGATTATAGGCACAACAAGTTTAGAGCATAAAATCTGAAGGATTGTGAGTGAATAATGATTAGATCATGCGGCACAAGATATATGAACAAGGTTGAGAATGATCTATTGGTGTGTGGTGAGAATGTGAGCTCGCATTCAGTGAGTAGTTGGCTGCTAAAGAAGAAGTTTATATATATATATATATATATATATATATATATATATATATATATAGATAGATAGATAGAATATTTGGGAGGGTTTATTGGTAGTTATGATAGACTTCTTTGTTAAAGGAATCGGAGCTGGTGTAGTAAACAAGTGATTTAATTATCGAGATAAAAAGATAATGTACTATCAAAATAAGGAATTAGTGGTTGGTGGGATATTGGAATTAAGAATATTTTAGGTACAAAAAATTAATAGAGAGGGAGAGGATAAATTATGTGTACCAAAATAGGAGTGATTCTCGGACATAGTATGGATTTCTTTAGCACTCAGCTAGCAACATAAATAATTATATTTATATATCATCAATCAATCAATAATTAATTAAAATTATAGTCTTCATTTAGAGAAATAAGATTATAAGGATAAAGCTCACTATTTAAAAGCCAATATAATTCTATTTAATACTAAGAAATATTCAAATTTAAATCTAATATTATAAAATAAAGTGTTATGAAAGAAGCAATGAACAATAAAACAAAAAAAAATGAATAGCACAAATTTTATGTGAAAAAATTAAGAATGAAAAAATCATAGGCAAAGAAGAACAATGCACGAAGAAAAATTAAAAAGTAGCAATTCTAATATAATCTTAAAAAAATATATTCACAAGCTTAAAATGTAGCCTAAGTATTGTATTGTTGATGACACCACTTTTTCCTCTTAAAGTCGCAAAGCAAGGAAAGATGATCATAAATTTTAATTTTCTTTAATAATGAATAAATCGGAATTCGGAAGAGCCATTATTGGCTTTTATAATTTGCAGCCAAACTATTAAAACCAATCATCAATGGCAGGAAGGTTCATCTCCTTATCTCCATTCCTTAATAAAGAAAATCTTTTAAAATGTTTTCATTTAAATCATAAAATAGAAATTACATTGTTATAATCAGTTAAATAACTCTTAAAATCCCTGCCTAATTTTTCGTACTAAAAATACGAACATAAAATAAAAAGAAAAGAGTAGAAGTACTTACACTTTAAACTGCACCTAATAGTAGGCAATGAAACATGTTGAAACCTTATTTCTTGTTTAAGTTTTAGAAACATCATTTAAGAATGTCAAAATACAGAAAAATGAAAAAAATATTACATTTGAAGTGCAACTAAAAATTCTTTTCCCAAAAAATTAATAAATTTAAATAGCTTCCCATGCTAAAAACTCAAAATATGCCCCCATCATTCAACATTCGAAGAGCATGACAAGAAATGAAAATAATGAAAGCAATCACAACTTTAGGTATTTTTCCCCAAAAAAAAAAGAACTTCAGATATTAATCATATAATTTGCCTAATCAGCCAACCAATTTTTTATCTCTGCCAAGCCTCCAATTTCAGACTGAAGACTGGAGAGTGTATAAATCTGCTCATAAACTCTTATAGGAAAACAACTAAATAGTATGTAAAGATCATTGTATAGGATCTTAAAGCACTTAATTCTATACAATTCGACAAAGATAAATTCATGTTTGCAGTCCATTCAAGAAATGTTATTTGGTTGAATTGCAGAGTAAATCATATGCAAATTCTACCCTAAAATCACCCATTTTATTACAATCCAAATCAAACTCCAGTCACAAATTCTTATAATAATTATTTATGTATTTAGATAAAGCATTCCAAATTATTTATTTTTTTGTGTGATATCACACTATTTCTATTGGCCACGTACTTGGACTAATATCGAACGACCCTTGGCTATCATTGGAGAACAATTTAATCTGCACATGACAAAAATATTATAAAGGTGAAGTACAATAAATATATAATATTATTAAATATGTGTCAGTATAACTCACTATCTCTGGGAGTATTATCATATGTGAGGGATTTGGGAGTGAGTCGTAAAGACAAACTTAGCAGGTTTGATTACACTAATTATAATAGTGTAAAGTCTATTATTATTAGGATAATAACCAATGATGCTTTCGCCACACTAGTTTGACTCACATGCTGCACAAAAATCTTACTTTCATTCTTCCAACAGAACTTATGGTATCCCTGAAAAAGAAATATTTCTGTTAATTAAAATAAAATATACGGTACTAGGTAAATACATAGGCATATTTGATTTATACCTTCTCGGCGATGGTCTCAATTGTGGTCACATTGGAAGGATTGGTTGCTTCATTGGTATCTTATGCACAAATTTTCTCTTTCTTAAATACGTCTCCTTACCTCTCTGAATATTGTTGCCTGACATGGGGACAAAAGATATGGCCTATAGAACTGCATTCATCCAAAAATTAAAAATTAGTACGTACATTTATTGAAATAAAAAATAACAATTCAAATGTAATCTAAAAAAAATCTCAAGCTCATCCACTTCAAGATCAACCATCCTTCAATATTTCATTTTTCCATTTTTTTTTCAAATTTACCACTTCAATATTCAAATCAACATTATTTTTCCTTCATTTTTATGTGATTCTAATTGGAGGAAGCTATATTCATATATCACAATCAATTGTTCAATTGTTTTCATTTCCAGGATATCTTAATATGAAGTTGAAGGTCATGTCATTTGCTTAATCTGTTTTACCGATTGATACATTTTACTAAATGTAGACTTCTTAACAAAGATAATATAAACAGGCACCCTAATATTTGGCAACCATTTTCTTTAATTCGAGGAGAAAATCCCTCATGGACTAAACCTAGAATGACACTTCATTAAACCAGCAAAAAAAATATATATATATTTCTTTGGAGAAACAAACATCAATATACAAACTCCATCAAATTTCTTAAGTATTAAATTCCAAAATTTTTACTTCAAATCATGAAATATGTCATTGATTTTTTTTTTCAAATAATGTGAATTATGCTTTAATCATTGAAAACTAAAATTTTGTTTCGTTAATTATAAAAAGATAAAAACAAGAACAAATGCAAATCATCTCAAAAGAAAGCAAAGCAATAAAATAGAATAAAAATGCTTCTCGTTACAATGGAAAAGAATTTGGAGCCAAAGCTTTTTGAAAAAAAAATAATTTCATGTAAAATAACTGGCTGATGCACCAAGTTATGTTGCAGATTATGCAGCTCTTTCTTTTCTAAGCCTTAAAAATCCTTAGCATAACCTGAACTAGTTCTATAAATGTGTATCTAAACTATTCTCATTCGAGAAAAATATCTGTCGTTGTACTCAAATAGGTGACTTAGAGCGGAGAACCATCTCAAAAATCATTTAGCTATTTATTAATATGAAATTATGCCCCCATCATTCAACAAATAATTCTTTTATACCCTATTTATTTTATACGATTTAAGAACCTCAAAATACAAAATAAAAATGAATGAAATATTACATTTGAAGTGCAACCAAATAATTCTTTTTCCTAAAAATAGTTAATTTAAATAGCTTCCTATGCTTAAAACTCAAAATATGCCCCCATCATTCAACAAGCGAAGAACATGACAGGAAATGAAAATGATGAAAGCAGTCAGAACTTTAGATATTTTTCAAAAAAAGAAATAATAACTTCAGATATTAATCATATAATTTGTCAAATCACCCAATCCAATTTTTTATCACTGCCAAGCTCCAATTTCGAACTGAAGACTTGCAGAGTATAAATTCGCTCGGAAACTCTTATCGGAAAACAACTAAATAGTATTTAAAGATCAAAATCATAATTCCTTACCAATAAATATCCTTATATTGTTGTACTCCGATCCCAATCTGAAACCGAATTTCAATTCTTTTGAAAACCTCTTCCTTCTAATTTCCTTCTCGCAAAGAACAACAACAGGCGGTTGGAAGAGTTCGGGGATTGAGAAGGCTAGAGACAGCAGAAAAAGGCCAGTGCATGAGAACGCCCTTGGCCCTTCACCTTATAATGAGATCTCAAATTACGTTGTCCCTTATACACCAGTTAGTACCATTCTAACGCGGCAATCAAAAGCGACCGCAATACCACTTTAATGTTAATTCGTGAGGTGAACAGAAACCACAGTCAGTGTAATTAATTAGCAACCATGATAGCACTTAAATGTCAATCAGTAAAAAAGAAAGGTTAATTCATGAGGTAGACAGAGACAGCTGTCAGTCTAATTACTTGTCATTAGTGTGTCGTTGTATAGCACACGAGAGTGTAAGTGAGTCAAGCTAACTCACAAACTGACGAGAGATAATTATAGGATTAAATCATCATCGTGCAGCATCAACAAATATTTAGTTAACTTCATTTTGGTGGTTGATATTTCAGTGAGAGATAACAATCTTAATGAAATTTTATCAACATGCATCTTCGCTCTATGAGTGCACTTGAATGTTGAGAAAATATATAAATGTTATTTCATTTTGTGAATAATGATTGTGCCTTTTATATTTCATTCAATGATCAAATCCTCTATTTTCTACTGTGGATGTAAACATGGCTAAAAATTCAAAATATCTTAATCAAAATGTCATCTAACTAGATCTCAAAAACTTTGAATTTTTATGCGATAAATGTATTATACTAATATTTAATAAAAAATTATGATATATCCATTTGAATTAAAATAAATTAAATGATTTAAAAATTTATCATATTAATTATTGAAGAATGTCTAACACAATTTTTTCAAAAATATCTCAGTTCTAATTCTTGACACCAGCCAACATGCTTATCCTTAAGGGCAATCGAAAGCAATAGCAGTTAATAGAAATCATAAAAATTTTATGGATCACCATGAATTTTCCAGCTGTTAAAACATTGGCTTGCATGCCTAATTATAATATTTGACAAATTATTGTATTTTGGACATATGACTATTTATTATGTCATTCTTTTTCGGTTCATGATCTTTTTTTAGTTATCTATTAATTAAGAATATTTAGGTTAGGTCCCCTCAATCTAAAATAATTGAAAGCTCGCAGAGTTCACCAAGGTAGATTCTAAACTTAGGCTTAATTTCTAAAATAGGCCTATTAATAATCATAATTAGGTGATTAGATATTTAAAAATAAATAAAAATAAGCCTAGTCTCCGTCTATGGCCCCTCAAATTAGGGCAATCGAGAGCTTCATGATCCACGAGCTCTCGGTTTTTTTTCTCCGTGATTGTGTTGTTCGTTGTCGTCCGGCCAAGGCGCCGCTGGCCAAGGAGCTACAAGCTTCGCCACCGTTGGTGGTTTTATTTGGTGAAGAGTGAATCTCAAACATTTTGATTTAGGTAAATTTTACCGAAATGAAAAAAAAATTTTACCTTGAATGTGTTGTTTTATTGGAAATATGGGTTAGATCTGATTTAGTTGGTATTTTTAAGCTATGTAGTTTGATTTTATAGAAAATATGTGTTAGATCTGATTTTGAATGTGTTGTTTTGTGTTTAGTTGAATTAATGAGGTTATTTTGGGGGGTTACTAAAATATTGAATTCTCCTACTCTACTGACCCGAATCTTCCTACACATAACAATACTTTTTACGTGATTAGGTAGGATTTCGAGCTCAACACAAAAATAGCTTAACGATAATATGAACCAAGCTAGTAGATCTTTATTGGTAGCTCAATGGTCACCATTATCATCAATGAATGCTTTCTTTAAAGGCTAAGTAAAATGATGGCATCCATCATGATTTGGACATAATTCTAGCAATTTATCAAAATCTTCTAGTAAATATAAGCTATCAAAACGATAATATTTTCTTGAAATGGAGTTAGACATCATTCTTGATGATGAATAATTCAATGTACAACACATTAGTTGTATTGAATTGATTGATTAAACTCATCCTTATTATGATCTATCTCAATATATTTAAGCTGAACAACTATATTTTTTTGTTAAGTTTTCCAACTTAGAATTGATTCATTTGAAAGAAGGGTTAATAGAACAATCCTAATGGTTAATTGCAGTTATATTTTGATGAATTGCCTTAGGTACTAATTCACTTGTGCATATGTTGTGACCACGCCTTTAATAGCTGCATTAATGATTTCACCTATTTCTTTTTAAGAAAAATCTCATGAAGATACTTTCTATGGTTAATTTGACTACGCGAAATTTTTTTCTTGCCAATTAGAAAATATGTACTTTGATAGTAATTTTTTCAATCTTTTTAAATAATTTATTTTACTGCTAATTGAATTAATTCTTCTACTATTTATAAACAATCTATCTGTACTAAAAAAAATTGTTTAGATTATCCTGATATTTAGAAAAAAATTTAAAAATAGATTTTATTTTATTTTAATTGTGTTCAGTTCTACCTTCAAGGTGTGATCTGAATTAATTCTTCATGATTTTAAACATCAATTTTAGCTATTTTTAAAATTGTTTAGAATGAAAATATTCACATAGGATATATTTTTTTACACTTTGTTTTATTTTTTTAACAGCAATAATATGTTGATAAAATTATTTTGGTGAATTTTATTTAATCTATCAAATAGACTTTAGAAAATTTATTTAAAGTGCCTAAAGTCCCTAAAATTATTGTTTGTCTAGAATTATAGTTCAAAATTTATTTGAAAATTCAATACTTCTATTGATAGGAACAATAAAAATATGTGACATGTTATTCCCCAAAATACTTATTTCTTATTAAAATAATTTTATTTTGGAGCAAAAAAGGTAAATTCATTTTATTGGATTAACCATTTAAAAGTTTTAAGATTGTGGAGATAAAAAATGTAAGGACACCATACTAATCTTCGGGATTCTTATTTATGTGATCAAATATGGTATCGAGGAATAATATACTATCCCTAGAGGAAGACATATCACCCTATGATGAATTCAATCATTTAATAAGAACTTAGAAAACTAATGAGTCTACATGTAGTAGAGATTATTCTGCAACCTCACATGGATGAAGTAAGACATATTTTATTTTACTAAGGTTACAAGTTCCATAAAGGAGCAAATCCCTTAGTTAATTACATCTTGTAAGACTTGAATTTCTTAAGAAAACTCTCGATTAAAATAATCATCTATTATCTCCATAAATTTCAAAATTTATGTCAAGACTACAAAATATGAAAGTCAAATTAGAAAACTCAAATAAGAATAGTTCTTAATGGATTCCAAAGAAAGATAAGTAGGAAGCGCTCTTATATTGGGAGACTCATTAAACTATCTATCCTATAGTTAGGCTTTATATTTTGAGACAGAGATTTATTTTAGTTTTGAGTTAACATTTCATTATAATGTTGAGGCTTAGGTCCTGACAACACAAGACTGTGGGAATGCCAAAGAGTTGAGGACTTATACCTGTAGCAAAGAAGAAATAAGTAGCGTTGAATCATAAAACTAAAGATAATTCAGCTCAAGCCAGAAGATCCCCAATCTGACCAAGGAAAATTGAGATGTATGGGTTCACTTCTATTAAGAAAAATGAACCAATCCCACCACTTTTGGACTTACAAACCGCTTGAATGGGTTGCTAGTAGATACCATCTACGCTTCAAAATCATGTGGCTAGTTTTTGGTAATGCAAGATGACTAAGCTATTATGTATTACTACAAAATTTTAAGAAGCTAGAATCACTCCTTAAGCCCTAAGATCATGACTGATATAATTAATACTTCTAAGTGATCCATTAAATTTTCTATTTAAATATTTTTTGGCAATTTATTTGATAAGGCTCAAATGTAATAATGTTTATAATGAGATGTATTTAGAAATAAGTTATTGAAGACTTTCCCAATAAGATGTTTATCCTCACGGATATTCTTTATGCATGAAAAGAGCCCAATTCAAGGAGGATGAGGGAATATATAATATGGTTCATAAGTTCTGAGTTTCTTGTTGATTTTAGTATTTTTTTAAGTCTTTAATTAAATAATATTATGAGTTGTATTATTTTGATTAGAGTTGATTAAATGTATCTGAATGGTCTCAAAAAATGCCTTATGCACTTCAAACTACACCCACCCATATGTTTTAGGGTGCCTTTTTTTGATGACCTTGGAGGATGAAAGCTTAAACCCTAGCTTTGCACGATATACATTGGCCCGATGATTGTAAGGGTAGCAGTTCTGAAAGTATTGTGCGTCGAGCGTACAATTTTTTTACTTGCTATTGTGAGGGAGATGCACACAAAGCCAGATGGAAGGTTTGTAGACATGGATATTTGGAGATCGGCCATGAAGGGAATCTATTTTCCTCATGCCAAAAGGTCAAAACCATGAGGCTATGGAAAGAAACCTTAACTTATGGAAATGGAGTAGGCTAAACAGAAGCAAAAATGTCTAAATTTTTTGTGCATCGAAGCAAACCTATATCTTTTGCTTATCGTGGTTTGGTACAAAGAATAGGGTACTATTTTTCTATGAAATGCTATTCTTTGGTGATGCAATTTTGTTTTATGGTAAGGCAAATAGAAAGTGTTTTGTGATTGATGATGTATAAGCGACAAAAGTTACATCTTTTACGTTTAAATTTTATCGTTGTTGCTCTCTAATTAATAGTTCTATTATTTTGGTATTTCAACAAAAAAAAGGATTGAAACACTTTTCTCATCTAGAAAGAATGTTCATCTTAAAGCTTACTAACCTCGATCAAATAAAGGGATCCACTAATCAAAGTCTCTTAACAACACAGATTGAAGCATTATGCAGTTGTTAGTTTGATTCCACCGTAGACTAGCGGTGATGGAACCAAGTGATTTTGATTTGATTTGTCACTCAAATCTCAATCATACTACAAAAATTAAACCAAGCATTATGTACGACAAATTTAGAGGACTTGAGATTCCCTTAATTAAGAGTGCTCTATAAGCTATAGCTAACCAAAGAATTTATTCTTATTGAAAACCTTAATTCTCTATGTATAACATAAATCATGGATATGCCGAATTGTCACTTTAGGGTAATTTCTAGGAAAATAATAGTTTGCTATTGCACTCCTTGCTATTCAAAGTTTGATCATATGGACAACCAAATAAGTAGTCAAGATAATCTTAAAAGATATGAAAAAATTCAAAATTTGATCCTTTTAATAGAAATTCATCATGCAATTTGTAATCTATAGTCAATAAAATTTGTTTATCTTTCATACCAAGATAAATTCAATAGAAGCATTAACATACTAGATACTCAACATTTATTTTATCAAACTATGGTACTTTAAAGTTATAAAACTAGGTAATATATAAAAAAAACCCATACATATTTTTTTAGTAACTTTATTCTCAATACCATAATGATTTTTAAGAATAAAAGAATATTGTGACACAAATGCAATCCAATTTGCTTGAAAGGCATTTCTTTTTTTTTTTTCTTTTTTGGTTTGATGGTGGGTGGTTGTTGAATATAACTTAGGCTCTTATTCAAGAAGATAATAATTCTAATATAATAAGGCTAGCCATCATAAAACTTCTTATCATAAATGGAAATTGAATGACGTAAAAGATCGATGGATAATAGGCATTAGATGTTATGAGCCATTAAATGATGGTGTACAGGGAATATCAAATGCCAAAAAATGGTGATGGTCTACTTAATCTTCCTCTTTATGCAATGTAAATTAGAGACCAGTAATGTGATATTAATAATCATGTCTCGTATAAGATGGGATCAACTGTGTGTGTCGGTTGCGCTCGACCTCGGGCCAAGGGTTTTCTACTTCTCCTCAGTGCTTTCCTCTTTTTCCTCTGGCCTGCCGCCGCCGCTGTCCCTCCTCGGCATTTTCTTTTTGTTTTCTCTATGGATTTCTGTGTGGTTCCGATCGATTCTGATATTGAAACCGAGGCCGTTGTAGCTTGCGCTGTTATGCATTACGATTGATCATGGATTCAACCGTGGCTCCCCCGTGGGGGAATCCCTCCTTACCCCGTGCGGCTGCTTCAAGTAAGGACTCTCTCGGGAATGCTGGTGCTAATTCTACCATGGCTACTAAATTCTTTAGGGATATTCTTGCGAGTAAAGAGAATAACACAGGTGATTCTTTCAATTTTGTTTCTACTATATTCCGGGGAGTACCCGCTGTTATGTGTTCCAATTTTGTGGTGGAAAAATTGGCTAAACCATATGAATTTGCTTTGGTTGGTAAATTTGCCCTTCGCCATCTCATGGAGAATATCCAAGTTTTTTCATTAAAAGCCGGAGTTTTTTCGGTGGGATTGATTGATTCTAGGCATGTTTTGATTCAACTAGCTAACGATCTGGATTACTCTTGTGTTTTTGCAAGACGTTCATATTTTGTTTTTAATTGCCAAATGCGGTTATTGAAATGGACCCCATTTTTTACATTAAGGAGGAATTTCCTATTGTTCCAGTTTGGCTGTCTATCCCTAACCTTCGGGTGCACTTCTTTAATCCCGAATTTCTATATGCGGTGGCTGGCTTGTTCGGTCGACCTCTCCAATTGGACCAAGCAACTGCTTCTAGCTCTAGACCTTATGTTGCTCGTGTCCTAGTGGAATTGGATATCACTAAAAAATATTCTAAGGAAATTTCGATTGGATCAGAAAAATATGGATATTTACAAAAAAAGTAGAGTTTGAAAACTTTCCTATATTTTGCTCACATTGTAAAATTCATGGACATGGATTTGTTGATTGTTTTGTAGCTCATCCGCATTTAAAGAATATCCCTATGGTCTCCAAAGCTGCTCCAACCATTAAGGCCACTTTGAATGAAACATCACAGGATATGGATACTAATATAACTGTCCCAATACTTGATAAAAATGAGCCCCAAACTCATATTCACAACCCTGAACCCAAGATGGATATAGTTGAGCAACCCCCAATAGGCACAACACCTTTTAAGGATCATATTCCTCATGTTGGAAACTATTTACAAAACCAAAATATTGATATTAATGCTTCAAATACCATCTCAGGATCTCCTCTTGCTACTGAGTCCCTTACTAATGCTAATATTCTTGCTCTTTCATCTCCAGTAGCTAAAGTTCATATGAATGGTAAGGTCAGGTTGGATGAGATGTAATATTTAGAGATAACTTCCACCCTTGATCTAGGGGTTTGTGTTCTGCCTAATTCTAACCTATCTTCTAATTCTTCTTCTAACTCAGATCAAAACCTAAAACCTAAGCTGCATCAAGTTATCAACAATGAGTTGGAAGAGGGAGAATTGATCTCTCCTACAGGCAACAAACAATTAATTGGATTTTTCCTATCTGATGGGGAGGCTGTTGGTTTGGAAAATGATTTTCACATTATTTCTAAAAAAAAAAACAAATCAAATAAATCTAGATTCCCTAACTTTGCCAGAGTTACTAAATCTGGCTCATCTCATCCCAAGTAATGGTATCTTTCTTGATCTAGAATGCGAGAGGGATAGGCTCCCTCTCTGTTCGTAATAGACTTAGCAATTTAGTTTGCATCCATAACATTTCTTTTCTGGCAATTTTGGAAACATTTATCCTTCCTTCCGGCATTCAATCTATTGCTAGAATGATTGGCTTTAGTAGTTTTTTCGTGAACTCGAGTAATAAAATCTGGATCTTTTGGAAAAATACTTTTGCATTCCATATTATATAGGACCTTCAGCAGGTCATGAAGGCTAAAATCTAATTCAGCAATTGGTCCTACTTTAGATCTTTTATCTATGCCTCCTGTAATAGGTATGGTAGAAGGAACCTTTGGGAAGATCTGGTTAATTTCTCGACCTCGGTTAATGCTCCCTGGTTTGTGGGTGGGGATTTTAACATTATTTCTTCCTCGGTGGAAAGAAGGAGTGGAAATCCTCCTAACCTTTTATCTATGGAGGAATTTAATAATATGGCCCTTGATTGCCACTTGACCGATCTGGGCTTCATTGGCTCCCAATACACTTGGAATAATCACGGAATGTGGCAAAGACTTGATAGGATTTTGTTTAAAGATCTATGGATCAACTCTTTCCTGAATAGCTCGGTTGAACACCTTAGTAGAACCCTATCCGATCATTCCCCTTTGCTTATTTCTGTTAAGGTTAATATTAGCCCTCTTTGTATTCCTTTCGATTTCAAAATATGTGGCTTCTGGATACTAGATTTGTGGAGGTGGTTGCCACTAACTGGGGAGATCCTCTTTATCCTGATGATTCCGTTTTGGGGATGAAGAGATTATAGGTCAAATTAAAAAGGCTTAAACAATTCCTTAAATGGTGGAACAAACATTGCTTCAAAAATCTTTTCACTAACATAAAAGAATTAGAACAAGAGGTCATATAGCTAGAAGAAGAGGTTATCCTAGATACCTCTAAATCTATTTTATTAAATCAAGCTAAAGATAGATTAACAAGCTATCAAGACATGGAGGAAACTTACTGGAGACAAATGGGTTCTGCTAAAAAATTATTGGAGGGAGATAGGAACACCAAATATTTTCATGCTCTGCTTAATAAGAAATAGGCCTTAAATCACATTAAGAAAATCAAAAATACTAATAATAGTTGGATTTCTGATGAAAAGGATCTTATTGATTTGGGTGTTTCCATCTTCAATAACCTACTTAATAAAGAGGTGAACTATGAGGAATTAGCATGTCAGGCTATCCTCATCCTTTGTAGAAGATAACATAATGCTTACATCCTTACCCTCTAAAGTTGAAATTACATCCACCCTTCAGAGTATGAATACAGATTATGTGGCTTTTTTTCTTCTAAGGTTCATGGCTTTTTTTCTTCATCCCATGGTATCAGGCAGGGGGATCCCCTTTCTCCAGCCCTTTTCATTATCGCAGTGGAATATCTTTCTCAAAATCTTGAACTTATGTTTATCAAAATGTCTAACATGTGCTACAAGACAAGGGGTGATTTTCCTATCTCTCACCTCTGCTTTGCGGATGATTTCATTATTTTCTACAATGGGTCTACCTGTTACATTAAGAAATTGTATAAGTTTCTTATTCATTTTGGAAGGGTGAGTGGCTTAAAAATTAATCCTGATAAAAGTGGCTTTATTGGTAGTAAATTGATTCATATTCCTAGGATTAATACTATTAAGAGTATCAGGCTTTGCCCATACTCTCCTATTAAATACACAGGTCTCTCTTTTTACGTGGTGCTAAGAGATCTTTCCATTTTGATGAGGTGATTCAAAAAATCTATAACAAAATTTTGCTCCTCGGAGTTCCAATCTTCTTTCTTTTGGAGCCAGACTGGTTCTAATTAAAAGTATTCTCTGCTCCTTACCCCTCTATCTGCTTTCCACTATTGTCCCTAGCACTTCTATCATTAATAAGATTAATTGGTTGTTCAATAAATTTTTTAGGGTTCTACTTCATCATCCAATAAAACTCATTGGGCGAGTTGGTACAACTATTGTGGCCCTTTGAATGAAGGTGGATTAGGTTGTAAAACCTTACAAGATTCCATTAAATATTTTTCCTATAAAATGTGGTGGAACCTTAGGAGTAATCACAGAATCTGGTCTAAATTTATCCTTGTTAAATACTATAAGGGTAATCACCCCCTCATTTGCATTTTCAAAATGGGAGATTCTCCTGTGTGGAGAAGACTTTGTAACATCAAGTGGGCTGTTGAAGAGCTTATCTCCTGGGGTGTGAATTCTGGTTCATCCTTCTTTTGGCAAGATAATTGGTTGGGTTTGGGTTCTATTGACTCTTTACTCAACACCCACTCTATTGAGAGGCTCAAAATTAGCCATTTCATTACTCAGAATTCTTGGAATATAGCTTTTGGTTCTATGTCCAAAATCATCAATAAAATCTTGAATATTAATCTTACAACTAGTAAAATGGATAAAATTCTATTCAATAATTCATCCACTGGTGATTATGTTTTTAAGGACGTGTGGCAAACTATTAGATTCAAAAATCAAGAATCTCTAATCTTCCCCCAAAATCTGGAGTAATTTTATTCCTGCTTCCTTTTCGATTTTTACGTGGCATATTCTTAAATAATACATTCCTTGGATGCCATTCTCCTAAAAAAAGGCTTTCATCTTCCTTTTACGTGTCAATGTTGCTTTTACATAGAAACGCTAGACCATGTCTTTGTTAATGGCCCCATTGCGGCTAAAGTTTGGCACTGGTATGATAGTCTATTTAATACTTTGTTGTTTGATGGATCCATTTCTATCGTGTGCCTTTTAAATAATTTCCTATCCTATGCCCCGAAAGGTCATGTCAAATGTGTTCTCGCTATTACTCTATTGTGGTATATCTGGTTGGAAAGAAATGATGCTAAACACAATGATATTCCCATGAATTTTCACTGCATTATTGCTAAAACCAAAGGTAAAATTACCTCCCTTTATAAAGCTAAACATCTTCATCCGTCGAGTTTCAAAGATGTTAAGCATCTAGCTCATTACTTTGGGATTCCTCTCCCATCAAATGAAATTGATTATATCTGTAAAACTATATATTGGATTAAACCTCAAAATCATATTATGGTTAATACTGATGGATCTGTTGCTAATGGGATATATGATTGTGGAGGTATTTTAAGAGACTTTAGAGGTACGATGATTGCTGCTTTTTCTATTACTTTAATACCCTCTTCTGTTCTTTTTACTGAACTTTATGGCCTACATTATGAGATATCACTATGCATTCAGAAAGACTTTTAGAAAATCTAGTTTGAAATTGATGCTCTCCTGCTTCTGAATTTATTAAACTCCGGAGCTCTTGGTATTGCCGAAGTCTACTATACACTCAACCACACAAGAAGGCTTCTTGCTTCTCTTGATTATCATATCTCTCATATTTATCAAGAAGGGAATTCTTGTGTGGATTTTCTTGCAAATTTGGGTGCAAAGTCCTCTATGGTTAATATATATTTTTGTGATAATATCCCCCTTTATTAAGGTGGTTGGTTAATTTAGATAAAAGTGGTTTACCTTATGTTAGGAATTTGTAAGCTGTTATTTTTGTATTTTGCTATATCTTCTGATTGGAGGAGATTTTCCATCTCTTTTTTAGAGCTATGGTACTGGTATTATTTCAGGTTTTCTTGATTTCTGGGGGCTTTTATCAGGAATGTTGTTAAGGAGAACTTATAAATGGTTTTGGATGAAAATTTTTATCATTCTATGTGTTTTGTGTTTTTACTAAACTGGCCTATGAAGCTGTTAGGAATGTTTCTTAAGGATGAATTTGGAGATAGGACTAACTGCTACAATGTTTGTCATATTATACTTGAACATCATGGTTTTTTGTTTTCCCTATCCGCGGAAAATCTTTTAATTGTTTTGCTGCTAGGGTGGTTTCAGTTGTGTTTTCCTGCGACTGTTAGCTCCCTCCTTTCGGTTTGGATTATGGTGGACGTTTGATGTCATTGTGTTATTCTGTGATGTTGTGGTTGTTGCGTGATTCTTTGCGAAACTGGGTTGGTTCCTTGGCTCTGGAGTTTCAGCTGACTGTATATTGCTCTATTGCCTTTCTTTTTCATTTTATTCGGCTGTTTCAGGTTAAGTTCATACGGATCTTGGGTGGATCGGTAGGAATTTTTTATTGATAGAGGTTGGATTTATGTCTCTTTGGTGTTGTATATGCTTTCCTGTGGATTGGGATTTTGAGGCTGCTTGTTGTGTGGATTATTTTTCAAAAAAATGTTGTTTCTATATGAAATGGGCTGATGGTGGATTCACATTTTGTATTTCCATCGGGGAGGTCTATATGCCTATCTTTGGTTTGGTATATGATGGCTGCTTGTTGATTGGTGTCATCTCGCCTTTCTTCTTCCTTAATCTGGTATGCTATGATCTCTTAAATCTAAATATAATTGGTGGTTCTGAAAAAAGAAGGTGTTTTTGGCTTCATTCAATGGAATTTAATATTTTTCTGTTTAGTGTTCATATCATGTTGTTGAGCTATATGATTTTCCTTTAGATAGACGGTTGTCTCAGGTTTGTTTTCCCTGACGGGTGGCGAAGTACTCCCCTTATTTGAATGGTAGTAGAATATGTGTGGTACCCCCTTGCGGGATGCATATGTATGTGGCTGCTCCAGACTAGTGTGGATTATTTGCTGCACCCCTTTTTCTCAATCTTATGTTTTCCCATTATAATTAACTCCGATTTTATGGGTACTAACTAGCATCCAAGTTTGTTTGCAGGTTTCTTTTCTCTTAATGCAGGTTCCAGTAGGCATTTTCTCTTGGATGCAAAATCTCATCAACTCCCCCTACTGACATTGGTGGACATATGGTTGGTGCCTAGGTTTTTTTTTTCTCTTTATATGGGCTATTGTATTTGCTTTTGTTGTGTGAGTTTTGTATTTATATAGGGAATTTACTCTTTAGGCTGATTGTAACTCTTTGAGCGGTAGACTCAGAGTTTAACCCCTTTTTTATGGATCTTGTAACCCCTTTTCTTATGAGCAATAAATTCCCCTATATAGGGTTCCCCAAAAAAAAGTATAAGATGGGATTGGAAGAATTTAGAAAATGATTGACTATGTAGGATATTCGACAAAGGTTGATGGTGCTTTTGTTGTTTTTATTAGAAGGATGACTATTAACAATAAAATTTATGGTTGAAGATCAGTGGTTGACCAAAAAGGTAGGCATTAAAAATAGTAGCTAATATACATCTAATAGTGGTGAGTGTTGTATCTATGATCGTAAATTAAGAACATCAAATGTTGCATAATGATCGGTGATCTATTATATGAATTTCTTTTAAGATGGGTGCTTAGAGACTACCAAGATGAACCTTAACAACTTATGTTAGTTGAGCACAAGAAGGTGTCAAACTACAGCCAACTAGGAATATTAGTTGTCAAGTGAAGGATCCATTTATTCATTCTTATAAAAGCAGATACTAACTATCAAAAAATTTAGGATCGTACATCGAAGGATGATATATGTTAGACAATAGCAAACATTGACTAAAAATCTACTAAGAGCATTAGATGTTAAATGACGATCGACTAAAAATGTCAAATGTTGGGTGATACTAAGTGGCTATTAAATTGTTCACTTATTAGCGAGAAGACCAATGAATTGTTCTCTTATAAGTGGGAAGACCAACAACCAATAACATGGGATTCTTATGTGGTCTCCAATAAACATTAAACAATGGCAAGCATTAAATAATAATGAAACGTCGAGTGCCAAGTGAGAATTAATGGTCTACTTAGTTGTTCTCCTTTTACAAGGGTATAATTAGAAAGATTAGCAAGATGAGTATCAATATTAATGGCTAATAAACATTAGGCATTGACAAAAGCATAACAAGGTTGATTGGGTAAATCCAATGATAGTCAGTGGTCAAATATATTATTTTTTTATTAGAAGAGAGATAATAAACCATGAATGAGAGATTTGATGATTTAGATGGTTGGTGGCAAGCAACAGAAGTCAGCTAACTTTAGGCAATTGTGAACGTCAACATTATTCGATGATAAGCTTTAAGGTTGGATGGTGAGCATTGATGTTGGTTGACAACTTATATCACATGTCACTAACAAGAGCTATAATGTTTTTTAAGTCTCAAAATTTTCTCCCCTTTAAATTCTCTTCATGATTTTCCTACCCAATCATTAATATTTAGAATTAGAGCCTATCTATAAATTATTAGAGACAACACTCTATATTTATATTAGAAACCAAGTGCTTCTTTGAGTTGTCATAGTTGATCTCCTCAATCATTTCATAGGTTTTGTACATCTTAGTACATAAATGAACTTAAAATTATGTGATATTAGGCTCTCCATATATGACCCATCTAAATTCTCATTTCATCTTTGAGCATATGAAATACTAAGGTTGTTTGATCACTCAAATGATTTCATAAAATTTCTAATTATACTTCTAAATGCTTGATTGTGTATGTCCATTTGGACTTGTATTAATATTTTCTTCATATCAATAGGCTAGAGTTTTTTAAATGCACTGTATAGATTATAAATTTTCTAGAAATGAAGTTCATATGATCTTAGGGTATATTCTATAATTTTTTAGGTTGAATGTTTAGGTGCTTTAAAGTATAAAATTCACATCAAAATTAATTATTTATTAAATAAATTTAATGGTGATGTATCATATTTCAGTAGCATGAACTTATTTAGTGCACATAGAGTTTAATAAATAAAGAATTCTATGATTGTCAAGACTTAAAATCTATAAAGAATTTTAAAAGTGAACTTGATAATCAATTTTCTCTTAATATAATTAAGGGGTTATTTGGTTGCATGAAAAATGAATACAATATAAAAGGAACATAGTATAAAGTGAATGTGATGTATTTGGATTATTTTAGGTTGTTTGGTTAGAAACTATACAAATATATGGATTTATTTATTATTTTTTTGTTTGGTAGAATGAATGTAATGTAAAGTACTTTTTGGGGGTTAAAGGTGGTCATAGTGGGTGGTCAGCTGGTGGTGTGGTGATTGGTGTTGGCCATTTGTGGTGGCGGAGGCGAGCGGCGGTGGCCTGCGGTGGAGGTGGCTATGGTGGTGGGGCCCAACAATGGTGGCATCGGCAGTGGCAAGTGGTGGTGGCAGCAGCGGCCGACGATGATGATGACGGCGGTAGCAATGGCGATCGGCAGTTGGCGATGGGTGGCAGACGACCAGTGGCAAATGGTAGGCAAGGTGTTCTTTCTCATTTGCACCAAACATTATATTTAAAATTCGCCCAATTTAAGTGAATTTCAAATACACCACAAATAATATTTCCAATGCATTTCAAATACATTAGAAATATTTTAGAATTTTACTTTTCACCATATCAAACACTCAAAAAATTAAAATCTCTACATTTGATTTACTTTACATTCTAAATTCTTATTATCAAACAACCCCTAAGAACAAGGCCTGTGTATGTATGTACATAAGCTTGCAGAAACTTGCAAGTTCACCACTCTAAAAATAGTTTCTCTCTCTCTCTCTCTATTTTCCCTAACAAGCATTTTAGGAAAAACTTGGTCACTATTGTTACAATGTTGCCTAAAATTCTCTTCATATTTATAGAAAATGTTAAAACAAATAGCTATGTTGAAACAAAAGGTTCATCGCACGCAAAAGACACCGAGGAAAATCTGAAGTTTCTATATATATAGCCTATAGAAATGTCAACTCATTGTCAACAAGAGATGTGTTCAACCGACTCCTAGGAATGTAAAATATACAAGGCTTATAACCATTCAATATGCCAAATTTTATTTTGGACTTTTTTTTATTTTTTGGATGATGGAGAAAGTTATATACATATCACATAATTTTTATGTATTTGCATGTATAACATCTAGATTTTAAAATTTAAGTACCTAAAACTTAAATCCTTACTATCACATCAAAAGATCATTATCATTTATGTCTTTAAAAGTAAAATACATCTCATGTCCAAGGAAAGTATTAGATATGTAAATATGAAATTTTAGATGTTATATATATATATATATACAGCTTTAAAATGTTTTATCAAATGTTTCTAAATTATTTCTATGCCTCAAAACATTCCCTAAATTCCATTTGAAAACTATCTTATGAAGCATTTTAAGATTTGAATTTAATTTATTTAAATGTCACTACTAAAATTAACATGAAAGATAAAAGGATTGAGGAGCTAAGCCTAAAAGTACTAAGTTGGCAAACACCAGTAGTCCAACTACCACTATAAGACTATTGTAGCTTTATTATTTTGAGGATATTGTTGCCTAACTTCTGTATAATTAGAAAATAAAAGAGTATTTCATATATTGTAACTCTATCTATTTTAGTTGGAGAGAGAGTGGATTTCTATAGCTTTATTTATATAATGAATTAATATTTTTAATTATTCAAGGTAGGGGTGAGGTTTTAATGTAAAATATTATTATCATAACACTTTTATCGGTGTATGTGTTGGATATTCCTATTAAGTAAAGAGTTAATTTATATCTAACGTTGTAAATTTTCTACCATATTACAATATGTACACAACATTAAAGGATTTAATTGATTAGCATAAATGATATTATATATTAAAATTAGATAATTTTAGAGTTAAAATAAAGATCATCCTTCAATTTTAACAAATTTATAGTCAAACTAAATATTTTAATGAGACACTAAATTGAACAATTAATATGTATGATTTGGTGATTATTTGATCACCAATTAATGTTCTAAAATTTATAACTATACTCAACTACTTTTGATGTTGTTCGGTTCATCTTGTCAAGATATTTAATCTGACTAATATTATTGATTATCATCATCTAATCACCACTATTAAATTGTCATCACTAGACAATCGTTAGACTATCATTACCAAGCAATCACCTTTGAAAGTCAATCAATAGGTTAATGAGATTAGATTACTCCAACCCACCCACTATTGTTGAACCACCACCACCTAGACACTACCATAAGACTGCCCTTGCCTGATCCCTATCATCAACATTTATTTCTTATTTATTATTTATTATTTATTATTTTAACTTTATTTTATTTTATTTCTATTTTAATTTGAAATAAATTATGTTTCATTTTTATGTGGTAATAATTGCATGTGATAGTTATTTTTAAAAATAGACAATCACTTATAAATTATCTTGAGTGATTTAAATAAATTAATTTATTTTAAAAATAAAAAATGCTCAAAATACTTATAAATTAATTTGAGTGTTTTTAAATAATTTAATTTATTTTAATAATAAAAATACATCAGCAAATACAAGTTTAAAAGAAAATAAAAATGAAAGCTCGAGATAAAATGAATCACACAATAAGCGTTAATATATAATCACTGCTCATCCATTATTTGGGTTGCAAATGAACAAAGTGTTCAACAAGTTATTTGTGGCCCAGCTTTATTACAACTTGTTCATGATCATTTTATTAAGTAATTAAATAAATTTGAATACTTCATAAACACATAGTAACTAAATAGCTAAATTTGAACTCATTATTCCATTTATTTATATTCATAAAAAAGATCATTTAAAACTTGTGAGCAAGCTCTTTATAAAGTTCAATTAAAACTCAGTTTAGGCTCATTCATGAAGAGTATCATTTAAAAGTTTATTTTTATACTCAATATTGTCTTATAAGTTAATTATTTTTATCAAATAAGCTAGTGGTGGACAAGCCCAATTAAGTATTATTTATTTTGTTAAACAAGCATAAGAGAACTACAAGGTGGGCCCACCCTCATTTTTTTTCTTGATGAAGATATTTTCTAATAACTTTCTGTTTCCTAAACAAAAGGTTTTTCCAATTTAAAGTAGGATTTTTTCTTTATTACTTAAAACTTATTTTTGGCCAAATATTTATATAATATGTTCTATGGTTAAAGTTAGATCATGGTTTGTCTGTGAGATTTTATGTGGGATTTAGAAGGAGATAGTAGATGTGTAAGAAAGGAAATAACACATAAAGATAAGGAATGTAAGCCTTTGTACTATAAATTAGAATCTATAAGAGCTTTAGGAAGATTAATTTTCCAAAGGTTCAAAATTCAAAATCATGATATCCCAAAAGTTTTCTAACCCATAAAAAATCTCCTATTTATTGTTCAAACTAGTCTTAATGTTTATTTACATTGAATTTAGCCAAAACAAAGAGCTTTTTGGCAATTAATTTTCAAATAACATTGTTATTTAACATGATCACTTGAGACATTTCATGCATATAAAATAAAGGGATATTTACAAATCAACCACCTAAATATATGCATTTATAATTTAACCATTATTCCATTTATTAACTATGAGGCCCATGTATTTTAGCATGCCCGCAAATTATTATGAATTTTACAAAAATGAAAATTTTGGGTTGGGCTTGTTATGAATTTCAATATTTGAATGTCAATTTGAAATTTTGATATTGAAGGTGATTAATTTATAAATAGATAAGAATATGGTGATAGTGTATGTAAAACCCTCTAAAATAAATATTAGGTGTCAAAAGGTACTTAATGCAAACAACTTATTTATTTTAATCATAACAATATATTAAATTTAATTTTATTAAATATTTTAATTGATATTTTTTTTCTTTATATTTCCTTTGTTTCTCAACTAATTTGATGGTTTCTCCTAAACATTTTTTTCTTATTTTAAGGACTATTTTGAATATCATTGTAAAAATCAATGAGTGCAATCTCCGAAGAGGGTAAAGGATGATGGTCCAATTACGATGAGTTTTCAAATGATGTGGAGATCAATGGAAATCAATTTGTGAATTCATGCCTTCATTCTTTGGCTCAACCATTATTATATTTGTTTTATTGGATACAGAAGAGATCAACAAAGAATTAATCACGAGCAAAATATTCAACGAAACTTACATTTCTAGATTATATCATGGATTCAATTCAGTTATGTGAATATGGTTGAATGAAAAAAGCTTTTTTCAAATTATATAATTTATTTTATTTAACATAAGAGGTTTACTTGTAGACATGCTTAATATAAAATTGAGTAAGTTTTATTTATTACATACCCTTAATTAATGCTTTCGGGTCATTGATTCAACTTTCAACGATCTGGAGAAATTATGAGTAGGTACTTTAATGTTGTATTGTATGCTGTATGAAAGTTAAGACATGAGATGATAAAGCCTCTCATTGGAAACTCCATAAAATACAATGACGATAGATTCATGCCTTTCTTCAATATGATAATGAAATCTTATATAACTATTTTAATGCTCTTATAATATAACTTATTAATTTGAGATTGTATATTCTTCATGGAACTCATATTAAAGTTAGGGTTCAAAGGAGCATGAATCATTTTAGATGGAGAAAACCTTATCCCACCCAAATGTGCTTTAGAGTAGACTTTGATTTGAGATTTCATATATCTTAGTGGGAAGGTTAAATCATGATGTTGCTTCTATAATGCCTTAGAATGACCTGATGATCTATTTATTTCAGAAGGTACAAAATATATTTATCATAAATATCAATTTCAATAATTCGTCTGAATGATTGATTCACATTTATTCACAAGTAAGTACTAAGTGGATTATGGCTACTCTACTAGAAGGGTTTTATATCTCCATTTCATGCCACAAGATATCATCTTCAAGAATTTAGTAGCATTAGACCAATGCTAATGAGTTGTTTAACCTTCGACATTCATCACTCATACTTGATTGCGTGCTTTTGGTTCATTGAAAAATTAATTTGGAATTATGAAGTGTGACCCATATTTTTCATTATAAATACAAGTTGATATTGTTCTTGCATCTTGTATATTACATAAAATCATTTTAAGGAGGTGATGATGTCATTCTTCAAGGATGAGTGGGAAATTTAGAGCACTATTAAAACATGAGGGTTATCTTTGAGTGGTTGACAAAAGAGACCAAATAGCTCATACAAAGTGGAGCATATGAGTCGGTTATTAGCTAGAAATTTGGATGACATAAAATATCCTTTCTACCACTTGTAGTCCATATTTTTGGGATGTTAGATTTATTATCTTTTTATAAATCATATTATATTAGTACATACGTAAATATTTTTTATCTTTGATTGTTTATCTTTTTGGGTGAAATATATATATTTTTTCAGTTAATATATGTAATAGATGATACAAATATTTATTTCTAGGTAGAATAAAGCATTTTTGTTTTTATAGATTAATCTTTTTTTTTGCATAATTTCTTTTATAAGATTAATTTTTAATCATACTAACTACTAATATTTGCTTCAATATAATGGTTGTCTAATTAGGTTAAATGGACAATCTTCCTCTAACCCCACTAACTCATAAACTAAAAGAATGCATTTTGCCTGAGTACAAAACCAATGGATTTGCTTTACAAATCATGTGAGTATGTTGATGTGAATATAAGAAGCGCTTAAGACTTCAAAGGTACTATACAAAGGTGTTTCTTATAAATTAAAACATAAATTTGGAATTGAAGTCAGGATCAATGCAAGAATTAGATCATCAAAGACAAATATGGAATCACATCTAGAGCTAATGAGAAAATCTGTCTTGGGATGAAGATAAAAAAAATGATATTGATGGGACAGAGGAATATGCATCACATATTGGATATTTTTGTAATATATAGCTTTTATGATATTACTAAGAAATATAAGTTAAGTATTTTTTATTTCTTGCATTGTAAGCTTTTCCAAAAGATCTTTTTTTTTAAATATTCCAATTGTAAATTACAATAAATTGGAGAAAGTTTGTGGTGAAGGTCATGCCACAGGAGAATGGGCAAAGTTAGGAAGTTACAAACTTGGTACTCAACATATTAGTTCAAGATATGACAAGCCTCAAGTTTTATCGAGATATGCAATGCATCCCATCCCATTGAGTTTCTAATGTGGAACTTACAAAGAATTTCTAGAAGACAAAAGATCAATACCTTCATCTTGAAAGAATTTACTAAATGTAAGAAGACTAAAAGAATAAAAGTGATCAATCTTTGCATGATTAAATTTTCATGATATGATAGTGTAACCCAAGTTACAAATGTAATTGAGTTCAACATGGATTTTAAGGAAAGACAAATGTTCAATGAACTAATGACAGAGCTTTTTAGTATTCCAGATTTTTCTGTTGAAGAGATTGACAAAATTTATGAGAACTTATCAAAGAATCCTATGATGATTCGATCCTTTCTTTCAAGACCTACAAAATCAAAAGCCAGATGGATGCACAAGGAGTTAGGAAGATGATTCATATTTTAATATTATGTAATTATTGTTCAATCTTTATGTTAGCCACTATCTCATGTAACAGTACTTTATTGTAAACTTAAAATTTCTTTTGTTGAATGTGGACCTCTAAGTGATGGTTAATGATGTTTGGATGTAATCTATGATATTTTGTTGAATATACCAAACTTTGGATGTATATTTTTTTCTTTGTATTAAGTAGTATTGACCTCCATATGTGTGTCACAAATCAAGACAAGCACACAAGTTAAATTCGACGGACTTCGGAAGCTACAGTGCACAAATCGAGGTTCAAAAAATACATCAAATCAACTCAATGACCTCCGATCAAGAAACGGACTTCGCCATCACATTCATAACATCAAAATTTGTCAGGATATAAATATTGCATGACTTGATGAGCAATCGATCAAGCGCTCAAGTCGTCAACACACCTGCACGCATATCAAAGTCAAAAGGTGTCGACGAGGATCAAACGACCTCCGTTCATGAAATTGATCATGCCATTGGCTTCAAAATATCAAAATTTATCAAATAAGACTATTTGCATTCAATTCGAATGAGTCTGCGTGAAAGTCAAGCGGTCAAAAGTGACGATGCATATTTTGAGCTGAAAAGGACCCAATTTAGCGTCGACCACGGCCTCCAAAGCATTGCTCCATTGCATTTAAAATAATGGAATTACCCTAAATAGATATATATTTGTTGCCTATGTGCATTTATTGGCGTGAAACCCAAATTAAAACTAGTTGAAGTAATTTAAAATTAATTTAAAATTCCCAAATTATCCCCCTGCTCAACCATTCCCTCTCATTTTCAGTTTTCTTGAAAAAAAAAGAATAATTCAAAAATAAAATTGAAAATGACTCCCCCCACTATTTCCCTCAACTACTCCCTCTCATTCTCCCCCATGCTCTCCTCATTCCGATGACCCATTTTTTTTTTCTCTCCGGAATTTCTCCTCTCACTCTCGTGGGAAAACGAAAAGAAAAGCCAAAAAAAGGTAAAAAAATTCTCCTCCTCTTGAAACTTTTCTTGATTTCTTTCCTGCCGCCGGCCGCCTGCAGAGTCCGGTGCAAGTCATGCATCCCACGGCACAGTCCGCCGCTGCAGCCCAGCTCGCTCCCCTTCTCTCGTTTAGATGAACTCTAAACAAACCTAATCAAAAAGAAAGGTATTTTAGGATTAAGTAAAGTGAAATAAAATCACAAAACACACATTACTTCATGCCTTTCCCAACATATGTAACATGCATATGAATGCACCCTAAGCATATTTATACATATAAGTGAAAGTGTTTTAGCATACTTTATGATGAATGTTAAGTTAGTTGCTTAAGAAAATTTAGATGCTTTATGATGCATGCTTTTCATTAAGTAGAAAAGGGATTTCTTTATCCAATTTTCACATATACATATGTATGTATAAAAAGCATAAGTGAGTACGACACCATTATTAGCACCAGGGGTGTAAGGTACAAGACCTACTTAGAGCTACTTAAAAGCATAATCCGGTGTTGTCGGACTAATATACCACTTATCTTAAATCAAATATGTATGAAAAGTAATAAATGGAAAAAGAAAGAAAATTCATTTTTATTTGTTTGGTTTGTTTGTTTAATTTATATGTGTAAGTATAGATGTCCTTCTTAATTATTAGCATAGGCATGAATAAGAAATGCAATTAAGAAAGTGTTATGTTCTTTCCAAATGAGCTATACACCTTACCAAATCTTTATTCAAAACCATGCCAAATATGAAGTAAAGGAAAACTACACTAAAATATGAAGTGAAGGAAAACTATACTATGCACATCCTTATATTTTCATCACATGCAAACCTATAAACAAAATATAAATAGCACACTTTTATTTTGGTATTTATTTTATATATTTTGAAAATAATTTGGGTTTAATAGTGATAATAGCCACTCATATTCATATTTTAAGTCAAAGCAAGCAATTTTGACATAAAGGAAACATTTTTATTTTAAATTTGATTTTTGAAAAGCATGAATGTAAGAAATCATATGACACACCCATTTAGCATGTTGAGAAACAACTAAAGTAATGAAAGCATGTCAACTCATTTACTTCAATTAATTCCTAAAGATAATCTTATGAGATAAGCATGTTTAAAATAAATTAAATTTGGTCTTAAAGTGATTTCTTATTTCATTTTTCTTTTATATTTATGTTTGATTTTAATTTAAGAAATGTGAGGTGAGTTCTGTTCAACCCATTCCCACATGTGTTTATTATTTTTGTTCAATTTTTAGATGATTAGATCCATTTTATATTTTGATTAGGTTAAGGCACAATTAAGTGAATTAATTATCCCTTACCTACATCACCTTAGCATAGTTAATCCAATAATTATGAGCCAATGCGATGACATAAAATCTTATAAGGAATTTAAATTTACAATGCACCTAGGAAAGAAAAGGCCTAATGCAATATGGCTCATGATTAAGGATTAATTAAGTTAAGGGGTTAATTTAAGTAATTTCAAAGCACCCCTCACACATATGAGTTGAATTTTGATTTCCTTAATTGAACTTAGGCTCTTGAACACCTAAGCATCTACCCAAAATAAAATAGTTGAGTTATTGAATGTTTTAGAAAGTTATGAAATTGATTAAAGGAGAAATTAGTGAATTACCCTTAATTAATAAAAGATTGAGCAAGAAAGGTGGGTTTATGGAATACTTTAGGGGAAACCCCCCCAAACTTATTCACTAAACCTCTCATTCACTATAACAGACCTTAATCAACTAAAATAAAGGATTAATTCACTAACCAAATCTCTAATTAACCTTAATTATATTAAGGGCTAATTAGGGGATTAGTCACTAGAAGTGTCCTATGGCTAAGGAACTCTTAGTGTCTAGAAGACTCTTATACCTATGATGGGAAGATTGAATTTTCACTCCAAAAGTGAGGTCAACAAATTTATAATTTGATAAATTAAATATTTTAATTTAATGTTAATATATTATATGTATAACATTTGCTTATAATTAATTATTTTGATTTAATTTTGAAAAAATTTTGTATGATATTTACACTTGGTTTAATTTCTCTCTTTCTCTCTCTCTCTCTCTCTCTCTCTCTCTCTCTCTTTCTTTTTTTAAGTTCAATTTATATTTCAAAATGGATTGTGTGAGTTAAATTAAAATTTGTTTATTTTATATATATAAATATATATATTAGTGAATTAACATTTGAATCATGATTTGATTTGATTTAGGCTTAAACTTAATTAAAATTGCAATTGATTCAAATACCTTATTAAAGTCATAAATGATCTTTGGACCAAACTTGAACTTTAATTTCAATGTATTACAATTTAAGATAGCTCTAATAAGATAGATTGAGTTAAATTGTTTAGTGATTTGTAAGTATCGATCAACGAATTAATTTTATAAGACTTAAATTTGAATAATTCAATAGTGCTATAAATCATATAATTTCTCTACCTTAATTAAAAAAATGAGGTCAACAAGTTTCTTTTGATAAATAGAAATGAACATACCTTTCATTGAAGCTTTCAGAAGTCACTACCTTTAAATGATATAATTTTTTAGCATCACATTTTTAGAAGGGTTTAACTTATCTACTATCAATTGCTATTTTGGAAACTTTTGTTCTTATTAGCATATCGACTACTACATGTTCATAATAATATTTAATAAGCCACTTCTATGATTTTTATTAGGTCATTCTCACGATTATCAAGAGTGAAGCTGATACAAAGTTCTTATTTGTTGGTATATACACACCATCATCAAGTTTACCAAGATTTTTTAAAAGGATTTAGTATAAATCATTCACTTATCAACAATTTCCTCGATCTTTCAAGGATTCACAAAAATAAAGTAAAATGCCTTAAGGATTACTTTTGAAGAATCTTTTGGTGGCTTACTAAATTTTGGAATAGATTATGGGCAACTACAAGATGTTTTTCTAGAAGTTCATTTCCTTAGATCTTTTTACTTCTCATTGCCTTGGAGATGCAAAGTAGACAATTGTAATCTATGTTTTCTAAGAGTAGATCCTCATCTAAAAATTTGATCCCTAAGACTTCTTTAAGAAAGTAGGCTTATTTTTTTTAGTTTAGATGTAGCTACCAATTAGGACAAGCATATCTCAAGTTCTAATAAAGCTTTGATTAGTGACTCCCTCATCTCTTTGAAAGCTGAAAACTTTTTGAGATGAGCTACGACATTGTAATCAATTTTGAGCTAATTATCAATAGTGTATATTGTAGGGGAGCACACCGTGGTGGGACTATTTGTTTTCTTAAACTAATGACTTTTTTTTTGTCTTTGGTTGCCATCCTAAGAAGTAAGACTTTGCACTAGAAAGGTTGAATTTTATGATCTTTTAGATGGCGAGGTAATAATGGTGATGGAGGCACCTTAAGCTTCTCCTAAAGGATTCTTTAAATCAAAAGACTCTAGCTTTTTCTTGATGGTGACACCTTGAAAATTCAACATAGGGACACATTAGAGTAAAAAATCATCTTGAAGAAGAGATATATCATAATCATTTTGGAATTTATTTTAAATATTATGATTAAGAGCTATTATTATTGATATTATGTAAGCTTAAATATTAATCATTTAAATCATTGGAATTGTCCTTATCATAAAGAGATAAGATATACATGGAATTCTTCTTCATTGATTTTTTAGTTCTTGGGGGAATAGAATAAAAGTCATACAAGGTAAGTGGCCTACATGGCTTGATGTCCCCAACCATAAAATGGCATTCCTCATATTAACTGCTGGTTTGGCTACCTTTTCATGGGCTCGCATTATAGGTTTTAGTTTGATATCCTCTTTCTCTAAGTTATCCTTTGAATCATGCAGACCTATTGGTGGGATGGAAGTCTGAGCTTATTTAGGTACCTGTAGATAAAATTTCTTGATTTTTGTGGCGATGTTTTGAGAGATTTTGGATAAGAAAATTTTCAACATTATTTTATCTTTAAGGGATCAAATGGCTCCTCAAAGATTACTTTAACGGATTCTATTGTAAGTTCCACTAAGTATTCTTTGGGAATCAATATAGCTTTAGATTTGTAGTTCTTTTATAAAAAAAAATCATTAAAGTTAACACAATCCTCTATAATAATAATGGACATCAGGCATTGATAATGATGACAGTAACTTATGGTTGTAATTGATGGTGATAGTGGTGACAGTTAAAGGTGATGACCAATGACAGTGGCGGCAATAATGGGCAATTTTAGGTGCTGGGCAACTGTTATTTTTAAAAATATTCAAAACATTAAAAAATTATTATAAATATTTTAAAAAAATGTGATTTATTTTTAAAAATAAAAAATATAGCAAATAAGTATGTTTTTTAAAATAAGATAAAAATAAAATTAAAAACACAACACAATTGACTCTAAATAGGTTGTATTGGGTTATAGGATGATAGTCTCTGCAAGGATATGAAGTTGTTTACGATGACGACAAGAGGCTATAGAGTTATGTTAAGGTGAAGATTATGAATGACAGATTATAGGCACAACAAGTTTAGAGCATAAAATTTGAAGGATTGTGAGTCAATAATAATTTTTTTTAGGGAACCCCATATAGAAGAATTTTATTGCTCAAATGAAAAGGGTTACAAGATCCTTAAAGTGGGGTTAAACTCTGAGTCTACCGCTCAAAGAGCTACAATCAACTTAAAGAGTAAAACCCCTATCTAAGTACAAAACTCACACAACAAAAGTAAATACAATACCCAATTACAATGGTAGCCCAACCTAACGATCTCTTTTCCATCATCTACTCCTCAAGCTTTTTGCACAATGTTTTATTAATATTTGTCTTATCAATGCAAATCCTTATGTCACTCTAAAACTACCACTCTCGTGCATTATCCACATGATTCTTTTTGTGTATATTATTTAAGGGGATAAAACCCAATATGGTCTCCTGATTATTTGCGAGTGCCCAATTTAGTCCCCAGTTTAGTCCATGATTAAACAAAATTGATCCAAAATGATCCCTCGAGAACTAAATTGGGATCAATTTTATATAACTAAAAAAAATATTATAATTATTTTACATGGAAACCATAATTCTGAACCATATTCTCATGGAACAAAGCATTTTGAGAACTCAGGTTCTCTGAAAATGAATCATTTCTATCAAGTATTGGGGCGATTGTATTCATGGTCATATCATTTTGAGGTTCATTCAAAGTGGTCTTAGTGGATGGAGCAGTTTTGGATAACACAGGTTTTTTCCTTAAATGCAGACAAGCTACAAAACAATCAGCAAATTCATGTCCATGAATTTTACAATGGGAGCAAAAAATAGGGAAGTTTTAAAATTCTACTTTTTTGTTAATAGCCATATTTTTCTGACCCAGATTTCCTAAGTATATTTTTTTAGTTATATCTAATTCCACAAGTATATGAGCAACAAAGGGTCTAGAACTAGAAGTAGTAGCTTGGTCCAACTAGAGGATGACCAATGAGACCAACCACACCATAGAAATTCAAGATTAATGAAATGCACGTAGGTTAGGAATGGACAGCCAAACTGGAATGATAGGAGATTCCTCCTTAATGTCAAAAAAGGAGTCCATTTCAATAACTGCATATGTCAATTAATAACAAAATACGATCATCTTGTAAAACCACGGGAATAATCCAAATCATTAGACAGTTGAATCAATACATGCTAGGAGTCAATCAGACCTACTATAAAAACTCTCGATAATTTTAGATTTTAAAAAAAGGCACGAACATTTTCCGTAAAAGGGCGACGCAGAGCAAATTTACCAACCAAAGCAAATTCGAAAGGTTTCGCAAGATTTTTAACCATTGAATCCAAACACATGATCGCGGATACACCCCAGAAGGAAGTAGAAACAAATTCGAAAGACTCACTGGAATTTTTAGCCTTACCCGCAAGAACATCCTTGAAAGATTTAGAGGCCATCGGAGGATTGGGCCAGGGTTGTCGCGGGGATTAGTACTTGTAACCACCACACGTGATGATGTGGGATTCCCCCAAGGGGGAGTTGAAGTCACATCCATATTCAATAGTGTAGCATTGCTCAAGAATCTGAAGTGACCAATTTACAGAGATCAAATGCGATTAGGGAACCATACACAACAGGTGGGGAGGAAAATTACAGAGTAAGGATGACGGCTAGGGCAAGAGGGCAAGTTGGTGGAAATGCTCCTAACCTATTCTCCCTGGAGGACTTTAATAATATGATTCTAGATTGTCACCTTACCAATCTAGGTTTTATTGGCTCTCAATTCACCTAGAATAATCACAGACTTTGGCAAAGACTTGATAGGATTCTGGTTAATGATCTATGGATCAACACCTTCCCAATTACTTCCGTTGAACACCTCAGTAGAACCTTATCTGATCATTCCCCTTTGCTAATCTCTGTTAAGGTTAGTACAGACTCCCCCTCTTCTCATATTCCTTTCCATTTTCAAAATATGTGGCTTATGGATGACAAATTTTTGGAGGTGGTTGCTACTAATTGGGGGATTCTCTCTATCCTGATGATTCTATTATTGGGATGAAGAGATTATGGCTTAAATTAAAAAGGCTTAAACAATTCCTTAAATGGTGGAACAAACATTGCTTCAAAAATCTTTTGACAAGCATTAAACATTTAGAACAAGAAGTCATAGCTTTAGAAGAAGCTGCTATTCATGATACCTCCAAAAGTATCTTATTAAACTAAGCCTAAGCTAGGTTAACATGCTATCAAGACATGGAGGAAACCTATTGGAGGAATAAGGCTTCCGTAAAAAAAAGATATTAGAGGGTGATAGGAATACCAAATATTTTCATGCTATTCAAAAAGAAAAAGGCACTCAATCACATCAACAAAATTATAAACAATGATAATAGTTGGTGTTCTGATGACAAGGATCTTGCTGATTCGGCTATATCTTTCTTCACTAAACTCCTTAATAATAATGTCTCCTATGATGAATTAGCCTGGTCTGAGGTTATCCCTAAGATCATTACTGAAGAAGATAACAAAATGCTTACCTCCTTACCCTCTAAATTTGAAATTGCATCCACTTTACAGACTATGAATATGGATTCTGTGGCTGGCCTTGATGGATTTACGACTTTATTTTTTCAAAACTGTTGGAACATTATCAAAGAAGATGTCATTAAAGCTGTCTTAGAATTTTTTAAAGGTAATATCCATCTCCAACCCTTTTCATTATCACGGTGGAATATATCTCTCGAAGTCTTAAACCAATGTTTCTTTAAATGCTTAATATGTTTTACAAGACTAGGGGTGGTTTTTTTATCTCTCACCTCAGCTTTGCGGATGACTTCATTATTTTCTGCAATGGAGCTACCTGATACATTAAGAAACTGTATAATTTTTTATTCAGTTTGGTAAGGAAACTAGCTTAAAAATCAACCCTGACAAAAGTGGTTTTATTTCTAGTAAATCGATTCCTCCTCCTATGATCAATACTATTAAGAGTATTATGGGGTTTGACCATCATATTCTTTCTGTTAAATACCTGGGAAATCCTTTATATCATGGTGCTAAAAGATCTTCCCTTTTTTATAAGGTTTTTCAAAAAATTTACAAGAAAATGCCCTCCTGGGAATTCCATCTTCTATCTTTTGGAGCAAGACTTGTTCTGATTAAAAGCACTCTCTGCTCCTTACCTTTTTATCTACTTTCCACTATTATCCCTACCACCTCTATCATTAAAAAGATTAACCGTCTTATCAATAAATTCTTTTGGGGTTCTACTTCATCTTCCAAAAAAACTCATTGGGCTAGCTGGTCCTCCTGTTGTCGTCATCTGAATGATGGTGGTTTAGGATGTAAAACTTTAGAAGATTCCATTAAATGCTTTTCGTACAAAATGTGGTGGAATCTTAGAAGAAATCACATCTACTAGTCAAAAATCATCCTCGCCAAATATTGTACGTGTAATCACCGCCTCATTTGTTCTTTCAAACCAGGGGATTCTCCAGTGTGGAAAAGGCTCTGCAATATCAAGTGGGCTGCTGAGGAGATGATCTCTTAGGGGGTGAATTCTGGTTCATCTTTCTTTTAAAGATAATGGTTGGTATTCAATTGACTCCTTACTCAATACGCACTCTATTGATAGGCTCAAGATTAGCCATTTCATTACTTAGAATTCTTGGGATATAGCTCATTTAAATTCTTATGTTCCCAATGTGATCGTTAACAAAATCCTTAACATTAATCCAACATCCAATAGAGCTGACCAAATCCTATTTAACAATTCCTCCTCACGATTTTATTTTTTAAGGATGTGTGGCAAGTTATTAGATTTAAAAGTCAAGATTCTCTGGTTTTCCTAAAATGGAGTAATTCTATTCCTTCCTCATTTTGGTTCTTACTTGGAAAATCCTTAAACACTACATTATTATGGTTGCCATTCTCCTGAAAATAGGCCTGCATCTTCCATCCAAATGCCAATGTTGTTTCCACATTGAAAGCGTGGAACATGTCTTCGTTAATGGCCCCATTGCTACTAGAGTTTGGCCTTTGGTATGATAGTATGTTTAATACTTTTGTTTGATGGAACT